>PVJN01000316.1:156449-223808 GCA_004026805.1 Lasiurus borealis | reverse complement strand
GTCCAGTCTCTCCCTGTACACCCTCACCCCTTTCCCCCTGAGAATTATCAGTCCACTCCCTTTCTGTGCTCCTGATTCTATTATATTCACCAGTTTATTCTGTTGATCAAATTTTTAATTCACTTAATTTTTAGATTCACTTGTTGATAGATATGTATTTGTTGTTCATAATTTTTTATCTTTTACCTTTTTCTTCTTCCTTTTCTAAAAGAGTACCTTTCAGCATTTTATATAATACTGGTTTGGAGTTGATGAACTCCTTTAGCTTTTTCTTCTCTGTGAAGCTCTTTATCTGCCCTTCAATTCTGAATGATAGCTTTGCTGGATAGATTATTCTTGGTTGTAGGTTCTTGCCACTCCCGTCTGGCCTGCATTCTTTCTGTTGAGAAATCAGCTGACAGTAGTATGGGTGCTCCCTTGTAGATAATGAACTGTTTTTCTCTTGCTGCTTTTAATATTCTCTCTTTGTCTTTTGCTCTTGGTATTTTAATTATGATGTGTCTTGGTGTAGTCTTCTTTGGATTCCTTTTACATGGGGTTCTGTGTGCTTCCTGGATTTGTAAGTCTATTTCTTTTACCAGATGTGGGAAGTTTTCAGTCATTATTTCTTTAAATAGGTTTTCAGTATCTTGCTCTCTCTCTTTCTCTGGCACCCCCACAATTCTGATGTTCATATGCTTGAAGCTGTCCCAGAGTCTCCTTACATTATCCTCACATTTTTGGATTCTTTTCTCTTCTTGCTTTTCCAGTTGAGTGTTTTCTGCTTCTTTATATTTTAAATATTTGACTTGATTCTTGCCTTTCTCTAGTCTGCTGTTAGGTCTCTGTATAATATTTTTTATTTCAGCCAGTGTATGTTTAATTTCTAGTTGGTTCTTTTGCATCTCTAATTGGTCATTTTTCATCTCCTCTTGGGTCTTGCTCAATTTATCCATCTTTTCTAGGATATTCTCGAAAATCCTTATAACCCTGGTTTTGAACTCTATAGTCAGTCATTTGTTTTTCCTCCATTTCTTTTGTTTGTGATCTCTTCCCTTGTCTTGGCATTTTCACTATGCCGGGAGAACTTCTGTGTTGGATTCAGCCTTATGATACCAGACTTGCAAAATTGCAAAAGCCTCACTGTTGATCTTGGAATGGGTGGAGTCTAAGGGCTTAATGGATCACCTTGTCTTCCAGTCTGCCCTGCCCCCCATTGCCCTGGAGTCTCACATGACTGGGTAATCGCTGGAACATTCCCTGTGTCCATGCTCTTGCACTCTTGCAGTCCCTCTAGATTGCTGCCCCTCTGGCTCTCTTGCACTCTTGGACCATATGAATCTGAGTCCTCAGGGTTTTGCCAGAATCTGTGGTTTAGTGGATTTAGAAGTGACACAGTTAGGATGCTGTGTTTCCTGCCCTCCTGTGAAAGCTAGCAGCACAATCAGCAGTTGGCACAATTAGCAGTGGGTCTTCTGTGCGCAGTGCTGTGCATGCTGCCCATCTTCTGCAGTCCTGTGACTCCCCCAAATTTTCGTGCACTTCTCCCTTTTCACAGTCCAAACCTCCCCCGTATGAGTTTCGGCTGGACCTGGGGTTTAGTATTTTAGGATAAGGGATTCAATGCTATTGAGAGTCTCTCTCCACCCTTGACACTCTGTACTTCACCCTTTTGTAGCTCCTCTGGGTCTCTGTGAGCCCCTCTCTTTCCTTCTAGTTGTAGAATTTCCACTCAGCCAGCTTTCCTGTGGTTCTGGATGATGTCCATTCTTTCTTTTAGTTGTAGTTTGGAAATTGTTGTGCGAGGCAGCAGTGTAGATGTTTACCTATGCCGTCATCTTGGTTACCTCTCTGATTTAATTTTATTATGTTTATTTTTATTTATGTTTTTCCTGTATTGGATTTAATTTTTTGGTAATTTTTTATATTTTTTATTATTATGATAAGGATTCCTAACAGGAGGTCTATTATTTTAACAATTTTTTCATCTTTTTTAAAAATAATTTTTAAAGAGAAAAAAGGAGAGGGAGAGATAAACATCAATGTGAGAAACATTCATCAGCTGACTCCTACACACTGCCTAACTGGGGATCCAGCTTGCAAACTGGGGATCAAAATGGCAACCCTTTCATTCACAGGATGACTCCCAACCAATTGAGCCCTAACAACCAGGACTTAACAAAATTTTAGGAATTCACTACAGTATCATTCACTATAGGTAAAATGTTGCACAGTAAATTTGTTCATTCTATATTACTGAAACTTTATACTCATTAAATAGCAACTCCCCATTTTATCCTGCCCCCAGTTCCTGGCAACCATTATTATCTGTTTCTGAGTTTGATTATTTTAGATATCTCATATAAATGGAATCATGCAATATTTGTCATTCTGTTATTAGCTGATTACACTGAGCATAAGGATATCCAGGTTGTGGCACATTGAAAGATTTCTTTCTTTTATAAGTCTGAATAATATTACAGACTTATATGTATATGTAAGTTTTTATTTATTTATCCATCTATCAGTGGGTATTTAGGTTGTGGTCTTAATTACACTATTATGAATAATCCTGCAATGAAAATGGGAGTTCAAACGTCTCTATAAGACCCTATTTTCAATTCAGCTAGGTAAACATATGTGGTATTCCTGGATTATATTTTAATTCCATTTTTAATTCTTGAGGAACTTCCATATGTTTTTCATACTAGGTACAGCAATTTATATTCTGACCAAAAGTGTAGAAGGGTTTCAATGTTTTCATGCCCTTGCTAACACTTAGTATTTGTTTATTTATTTACTTATTTTAATTAAATTTATTGGGATGACAATGATTAATAAGATTATACAAGTTTCAAGAGTATAATTCTATGATATGTCAATTGTATATTGCATTGTGTGTTCACTGCCTTAAGTCTAGTCTCCTTATGTCACCATACATTTGACTCACTTGTATGTATTTGTTAGATTTATAACTATCTGTTTCATTTTTGGGTTGCTCATAAAAATATTATAGTGTTTTGTTTTTTTTTTGTTTTCTTGTGTTTTTTTTTAAAATATATTTTGTTGATTTTTCACAGAGAGAAAGAGAAAGGGATAGAAAGTCAGAAACATCGATGAGAGACATCGATCAGCCGCCTCCTGTACGCGGATGTGCCTGCAACCAATGTATATGCCCTTGATTGGAATCAACCGGGACCTTTCAGTCCCCAGGCTGACGTTCTATCCACTGAGCCATACCGGTTTTGGTTATAGTGTTTTTCATTTCCAATTTTACTTGTTCATTGCTAATTGCAAGAAAGGATTGACTTGCATATTATTAGTTCCAGGAATGTTTTTTTTTTAACTATTTCAGATTTTATGCATGGATAACAAAGACAATATTATATCTTCCTTACCGATAAAAATACATTTCATTTCCTTTTCTTGTCTGGTTGCATTAGCAAGGACTTTCTATGTAATATTGAAAAAGAATGGTAAAGAGAAGATATCATTGACTTAGAGTTGGTCTTAATGGGTAAGCTTTGAGTTTCTCACCATCAAGTATGGTGTTGCTATAGGGTATTTTTTATCGATTGTCTTTATCAAGTTGAGAAAGTTTTTCTCTATTTCTCATTTACTGAGAATTTTAATAATCAATAGGTGTTGAATTTTGGAAAATACTTTTTTGCATCTATAGATATGATCTTGTGATTTTTTATTTATTTTTATTTTTAAATATATTTTATTGATTTCTTACAGAGAAGAAGGGAGAGAGATAGAGAGTTAGAAACATTGACCAGATGCATCCTGCATACCTCCTACTGGAGATGTGCCACAACCAAGGTACGTGTCCTTGACTGGAATTGAACCTGGGGCCTTTCAGTCCACAGGCTGATGCTCTATCCACTGAGCCAAACTGGTTAGGGTGATCTTGTGATTTAAAAAAAAAAAAATCTGTTGCTGTGCTGAATTATGGTCATTGATTTTCAAATGTTGAATTATACTTGCTTTCTTTATATAAATTTAACTTGGTTATGCTATATAATATTTTTTAAACATTATTGAGTTTAATTTGATAATATTTTGTTGGGACTTTTGCATCTATTGTTAGAGAAATGTATGGCTTGGCTTCTCTCCATTGGTAGTGGGAGTGGGATTCTTGGGATACTGCTGGAATAAGCATTACCAGAGGCCTCCATGGGAAGATGAGATATGGTAGAAAGCTTTATTTGTGTGGAATTACATCCTTGGGTGTGCAAAGTCCCGTTTGTCTAAATTCAGTCCTGGAAGATGTGCAGCTGGATATTCAATGGAGCTAGAAGCAAAGCCAGTGTCCAAAGTTTCTGTTCCACAGTAGAGCTGGGTCCAGGTTAGCGTTAGACCAGTTGCAGTCCATTAGTTCACTGTTTGGCTTCCACACAGATGTGGACCGTGTGGCCAAATACAGGGGAGCCAATAGAGCATACCCCCTTCAACAAGAGTCTCAAGAAAGCAAGAGAGTGATCTCCTTTGTCTAGAAGATTAAATATCTGAAATCTTTCCATGGCTGCTTGCAGTGGTCATGCCTATTCCTGCCAATGACCTGTTCCAAGGTGTGACTGACAGATAAGTACCTTCCCTTTGTCACTTAGACTTTACTTAGCATGTTCTTGTCCTTCCCCTGTCCAGTCCCTTCTCCCAGAAGTCTGTGCGGCCAAGATCTGGGGAGTGTTAGCTATAGTTTCCTGGAAAACTGCACAAATGGCATGCCTATACTATTTGCCTTTCCCCTTGCTCCTTTTCTTTTAATTGATTAATAACTGGGTTAAATTACAATGGTATCACTATGTGCATGAGAGACATTGGCCTGTAGTTTTCTTTTCTTATATTGTCTTTATCTTGTTTTGGTACCAGGATAATGCTGGTGTCGTGGAATGATTTAGGAATTATTTTCTCAGGTTCTATTCTTTGAAAAATATTGTAGAGATTTCTTATAATTTCTTCCTTAAATGTGACATAGAATTAATCAGTGAAACTACAGGACTAATGCTTTTTGTTTTGGAAGGTTTTAATTATTGATTCAATTTATTTAATAGAATAGGCCTATGCCTATTCAGCTTGTCCTTTATTCTTATGTCTATTTTGGAAGCTGGAGTCTTTTAAGAAATCAACACATTTCAATTAGATTATCAAATTTATGGAAGATGTGCAGCAGAGGAGAAAGTTGTCTATAGTATTCATTCATTATCTTTTTCATTTCCTTTGTGACTGTGGTGATATCTCCCTCTTTCACATATGATATTAATAATCTGTATACTCTTCTTTTTTCCTTTGTTAGCCTGAATGGAGATGTATTGATTTTATGTTTTCTAAAAACCAACTTTTGTCTTTATTGATTCTATCTGTTGATTTCCTCTTTTTAATTAATTAATTTCTGCTTTACATATTATTTATTTTCTTCTGCTTGCTTTAGACTTTATTTGTTTATTTTTTTCCACTTTTCTAAAGTGGAAACTTATTATATTAATTTTAGATATTTTTCTAATATATTCAATCAGTGCTAAAAATTTCCATTAAAACACTGCTTTCTCTGCATCCCACAGATTTTGGTAAGTTGTGTTTTTATTGTCATTTAGTTAAAATCATTCTATATTTCCATTGAGATTTCTTTTTTTATTCATGTGTTATTTAGAAGTGCACTGCTTAATCTCAATGCATTTGGGGAATATTAATTTATCTTTCTGATAGTGATTTCTTTTTTCATTTCACTGTATTAAAAAAGCAGAGATTTTATGATTTCTATGCTTTTAAATTTGTTAAGGTATGTCTTACGGCCCAGACAATTGTCTATTTTGGTGAATAGTTTGGGAAAATGTGTATTCTGTAACTATCAGGTTAAGTAGTCTATTGACATCAATTATATCTAGTTGATTGATGGTACTGAATCAACTATAGTTTCACTGATTTTTTAACTGGTAGATCTATGTATTTCTGAGAGGTAGATGTTAAAGTCTCCAGCTATGATAGTGAACTCATCTATTCCTCCTTGTAGTTCTATCAGTTTTTGCCTCATGTTATTAATTCTCTGATGATAGGTGCATACACATTAAGGATTGTTGTCTTCTTAAAGAATTGACCCATTTATCATTATGTAATACCCTTCTTTATCCATGATAACATTCTTAATTTGAAATGTGCTAATGTTGAAATTAATATACCTATTTTCCAGAGTGTTCTTTGCTAGTGCTGCCATTGTTCATTGTTACTATACCATTTCTCATGCTATTGATCATCTTTGCTATTATAATTCTCAAATCTATATTTGATAAATTTCTTATCTCCATTTCATTTAGCTCTTCTTCTGGAGAATTCTCTTGTTCTTTTGTTTAGGGCTTGTTTTTTGTATTTCTATTTTGGCTGCCTGTTTGAGTTTGTGTCTATGTATTAGGTAGATTTGTTATACTTCCCAATATCTAGTGAAAGACAGTGACAGACTCTGTTTCTGACTGGTTCTGAGTACCCTGTTTGAAGCTATCATCAATCCACGACTTTTGGCTCCCTCTGCTGGGACTAGGTGCCTTTGTAAAGGATCAAGGTTTGCACAAAGGTCTGCTTTTCCTTGACTTGCAATAAATCAGGCAAAGGCACAAAGCCTCTAGATACCCACCTCTGCCTGCAGTTCTCCTCTGTTTCCCCGAAAATAAGACAGTCTTACATTAATTTTTACTCCCAAAGTTGCGCTAGGTCTTATTTTCAGAGGATGTCTTATTTTTCCATGAAGAAGAATATGGTACACATTTATTGTTGAACAAAAACAAGGAAATTTAGTACCTGTATACGGTATGGTAGTAGTTGTCATCACAAACCAGCTCACTGATTGGCCGCAGCGCAGCCGGAGCTGTTCAGGCAGTGCGAGGTCTCTTTAAATCAGGAGTCAGACGCCTTATGGTAGCTTCAGGGGCCTTATATTCTGGGGAGGCCTTATTATCGGGGAGATCTTATTTTCAGAGGGATGTCTTATATTACAGCGAGAGGCAAAACTGGAAGTAGGTCTTATTTTCGGGGAAACAGGGTATGTGCTCAGGCTTGATTAGCCTCAGGTTATGGAACACAGGGTGCAGTGAGACATTTTCCATCAGTGTGGAACAACTGCTTTTGCCTGTTCGCTAAATGTTAATCTCAGTCTCTTAATGGGCCTGAGAAACTCTGCAGGGTGGGGCAAGGAGTTTTCCAAGAAGGTGCCCTGTCTTCCCTGAAGGCAAAAACCACCTGAATAGCACATGTCTACTGGAGAAAATATCCTTCACATCGAGAGGGAATGACTTAGCATAGGAATCTGAAATATTTTCATCCTGTGGTCTAACCCCAGTGTCCCCAATTCTGGGCTCTCCTCACACAGTTCCAGTCCACTCTTCCCTCCCTCTGTAGAAACCCAAATTGAGTGACTGTTCATGAAATTTTGTACATTGTCTCTATAAAATAATGTCTGCATTTATAGCTGTCTTTCCTTGGCAGACAGCAACCCCATTGCTTTTCATAGCCAGATATTATGTGGGATCCTTTCTGAGTTTCAGTTCTCTGGATTAGTTAGCCCAGCTTGTGGTTTAGACTTCAGAATTCTCAGTGGTAACCCCATAGCTGAGATACCCCTCTGAAGCTTCAGCTGCTGTAGGGCTATGCCAGACCTTTTGTGCCTCTGCACTTCCTACCAGTCTCTATATGGTCTCCACTTTCTTTCCTTGGTTATCAGAGTTTTCTCCAGCTAGTCTTCAATTAATTATTCAATATGATTTTTCTGTAGGTACATTTTTCTTTATTAATTATTGAATTAAAGTACTTTAATTGTAATTCCAATTTGGTCCTGTGGATATGTCAGTGTAGCTTCTTCCACTTACTCTGCCTCCAGTTTGGAATCTGTATTTGGTGATTTTAGATAATTTATACTCAAAGTTATTATTGATGTAGTCAGATTAAATATCTACTATTTGCCTTGCTGTTTTCCGCTTGTTAGTCTTGTTCCTATTTTACTCACCCATTGTTTTCTGCCCTTTTTAGTTTACATCAAGCATTTTATGATTTAACTTTCCTTTCTTTTTTTTTTGAGAATATTCGCATAACTTTCCTTTCTTAAGATATTAATTATCATAAGAATTTGGAAAGGAGGGAGAGACTGAGAGAGAGAAAGAAACATCGATGTGAAACACATTGGTTGTCTCCTACATACACCCCAAATGAAAGTAGGGAGTGAACTTACAACCCAGGTATGTGTCCTTGACCAAGAATTGAACCTGCAACCATTTAGTCCATGGGCAAATGTTTTAACCATTTAGCAACACTGGCCAGGGCATAGCTATATGTTTTTAAAACTTTATTTTTAGTTGTTAGTTTAGAGCTTGAAATATACATTTAAAACTAATCCAAGTCCACTTTCAATGAACATATACCATTTCACATGTAGTGTTGTGTATCTGATAAAGAGAAAAAATTCTAATTTTTCCTTATGTCATTGTCATTTATTTCACTTATATATATGTTTCTTATGTATACATAAAGTATATGTATGACATATACATAAGCATACATAATTTAATATATTGTTGCTATTATTTTGAACAAATTTATCTCTTGTACCAATTAAAAATAAAAATTAAAGGTTTTATTTTACCTTCATTTATAACTCTTCCAGTGTTCTTCCTTTCTTTATATACATCTAAGTTTCTGACCTATACAATTTTCATTCTCTCTAAAGAACTTCTTTTAAAAATTTCTCAGAAGACAAGTCTATTGGCAATATATTTCTTCAATGATTGTTTGTCTAAGAAAGTTTTTATTTCTTCACTTTTCAGAGGATATTGAGTTTTATCTTGGTGGTTTTAATTTCAACACTTTAGATATTTAACTCCACTCTCTTTCTGCTTACTTTGCTTCTGAGTAGTCAAAGTAATTCTTATCTTTGTTCCTCCATTAGTAAGTTGTTTTTTCATTCTGGCTTCTCTCAGGATTTTTTCTTTATTCTTTGATTTTCTGTAATTGAAGATGACATGCCTAGGTGAAGTTTTGTTTTTTTGTTTGTTTTTGGGAGGATACATTTATTCAGCTTGGTGTTCTCTGAAGTTCTTATATCTTTGGTTTGGTATTTGACAGTACTTTGGGCAAATTCTCATTTATTATTGTTTCATATATATACTGTACTTTCACTTCCTTTTCCCTTATCCTTTGGAAATTCTCATTATACTATGTTACACTTTTTGTAGTTGTCCCACAGTCCTTAGATATCCTGCTCTTTTATTTTTTGTCTTCGTTCTCTTTGCTTTTTAGTTTTGAAGGTTTTAATTGAATGTCCTCAATTTAGAGAATTCTTCCTTAGTTATGCTCAATCTACTGATAAGCCTATTAAGGTATTCTTAATTTATGTTAAAGTGTTTTTGTATGTTTTTTCTTTTTAATCTTTCTAGCATTTCTCTTTGGTTCTTTCTTAACATTTTTCACTCTTTGTACATTGCCCACCTGTTCTTTTATGTTATCTATTTTATCCACTAGAGAACTCAGCATATTAGTCATAGTTGTTTTTAATTTCTGATATGATAATTCCAACCTCCCTGCCATCTCTGGTTTGGATACTTGTTCTGATTCTTCAGACCTCTTTGTTTTTGTGCTTTTGTTGTTTATTTGTTTGTTTTGCCTTTTGGTATGCCTTGTGATTTTTTTCTCGATAGCTGGACATGGTATACTTGATAAGAGAAAGTGCTGTGACTAGGCCTTTTGTAATGTTGTGGTGAGTAGTGGGGAGAGAAGAAGAATTCCATATTCCTGTGATTAGGTCTCAGTTTTTTTAGTGAGCCCATGACTCTGGACTGTGAACTTCACCAAGTGTTTCTCAGTTTTGTTCTTCCTGACTAGGTGGAACAGAATGGCTAGAGTGAGCTGGAGTTAGGTATTTATCTTCCTCGGGTCATTTAGGCTCTGATAAGACCTTAGCAGCTTAAACTTTGGTTAACCAATTGCCTTTGAGGGCAGGCCTTGTTAAGGAGACTAAAGTGCTCTGCCAGGTTTCACAAAGGTTCATTTTCCCCTCCCACTGCTGGAAGCAGGGGATTTTTCTCTGGTGTTTATTGTAGGAATCTGGTGGAGGGCCTGGAAGTAAATCTAACAGTATTGTGGAGCCCCACTATGATGGGGGGAGAGTCCCATTGGAGTTTTTAACACTTGGACTTAAACATACTGAACCTCCAGCAATTTGTCAATAACAGTTCAAATACTTCTACCCCAGCACCTTTTTCCATAGGGGATTTTGTTTGTAAGTGTCTGCTTCAAGTAAGCTGTGGCTATCTATGTTCACTTGCCTCTGTTTCTCTAAACTTGATCTTCTTCTCTCTTATGGATCTGAGAAGAGTTGCTAATTTTTCAGTCTAATCAGCTTTTTTGCTGTTGTTAGGCCAGAATGTTGACTTCCAACTTCTTTACACAAGAAGTGTAAATTCAGGATTTCTTTTTGAAGTGACAAAACTCACTAAATGTTCTAAAATCGTGATGATGGTTTCACGTATCTATGAACAGAATAAAACCATGAATTGTGCATTTTAAATAGGTGAATTGTTGGTATGTGAAGTATATGTCAATAAAAGTTGTTAAAATATGTGGGTTCTTACTGATAAAAGTATTTTTGGATGCCTATGTTGAACGATGGTTGTATTAGTCTCTCTAGAAAGTACAAGCAAATTTATGGTGAATTGTGATTTATGAATCTACATTTCTCTTGGATGTCAGAAATTTCAGTAACTGGTCAGAGAAGTAGGCATTATGTAACTATGCGTGGCTCCCCAGTAAAAACCCTAGAATCTTTGGCTCGGGTGATTTCACTGGCAGGCAATATTTTTCCCCCATGCATCATTTCCCTTTGATGAGTTTGCTTTTTATCTGTTTACTTTAATAAATAATAATTACAAATCTGACTTAGAAGCTTGGAAACCCTTGTAAAATAAGTGTTCTTGCTTTAAACTGGAATGTGGGTGCCTAATAATGGAGAATGTATAGAAAAGGAGTGTATAGAAAACACATGCCTGTGTTTAACTTCTCATTGAATGTGACACGGGGGTTAAAAATGTTACATGGTCCCAAACTGCTGAACAGGGAATCTTGGCAAATGTAGATTGCAACATGGACTCTTTGGTGAATGATGATGTCAAAAAGAGTAAATACGTTTGTAATTTAAGAAGGGAATCTTAAAGGAAAAATTTAAATAGGTCACAACAATCAGAAAGCAAAACAAAATTTAAGTAGAATTTTATCATTAGAAGTTAAGTTGACCATGCCCAGCTTCAACTTTTAAGCAACCTGATTTCAGTGCAAGGGTTAATGCATGCTATCTTTATTTTATAGATATGATTTCTTAGAAACAGAAATGCTGGATGTGGTTGGGAACTTAATTAGGGAGAGAAACTGAAAAAAAGATGAAGCTTGTTTGAGTTGTGTAAATTCACTGAAACAAAGGAAATATTAAAAAGTAGATTAATTGAGTGTTTTAATAACTGGAACTAAAATTATTAAGTTGAAAACGTACAGGATGTTACTTCTAGTATGCTATTACAGGTAGGAATTTAAAAAGTTTTCCAGTCTTCCAAAGTCAACATGAATTTTTTAAAAATAAATAATTGGCAAATATAAATTTTTGTTTTTGTTTTTTTAAATAGTTCATGTAAAATTCTGGACTCAGGTATTTCAGTTGTCCAGTTCTCAGTCACTAATTTAATCACATTTAACCCAGTTACCAAAAGCACAATGTTTCAGAGGAGGCTATTTTTACTTAATTTTTTCTTACATCGTCCATAATTTCCTAAACACTTGCCTCTAAAGAAAGCTATAAGTAAACAATATTTTAAGTAAAATATATTAATAATTTATCTCTATCAATATATTATTTCAGCTTAATGCAATTATCTTGTTTCTCTAATGAGACCTAACAAAAAAGTCAGGCACATGATGTTAATAAATAAACTTTGTAATAGAAGCATACTAATATGGAACAATTGAGAAAGAAAAGTGAAACAATAATTAAAGAGCATATGCAGAAGCTAATGATGAAACAAGGGAAATACTATACAATATCATGGGAGGAGGGAGAAAGAAAGCATTTAAAAACTTTTTTTTAGAGTGCACACAATAAAGAAGAATAGGTAATATAACCAAAATAAATAATGAAATAAATATATATGTATACATGTATATATATATATATATGTATATATATATATATATACACACACACACATACTAGTATATACAAATATAAAAATGTATATATATAATATATGTACTTAAATGTAAGTACATATATTATATATATAGTAATATGTTGGAGCAAAGCAAGCCAATTTTTTTTAGGAAAGAAAACAAGCAAATTTATTAAGCATACCCTTGTCAGACACCATAAGCAGGCAACTCAGATGATCTGAGTGCCCCACCTAGTGGGGGTTCAAGAGTTTTATACTTTTCCCCTTTTGGGGTTTCAAGGTTCCCTGCCAGAAAGACTAGATTTAAAGGTCTCTTTTTTTACATTGTTAAAGCTTTTCCCAGAATTTATGAGAACATCTGGTGATTTTATCTTAGAAAATCTCAAGATTGTTCATTTCTTTCATCAGTGGGTGAAATAAACTCACATATTTTTTATTCTTCTCGTTTTACCCTCATGCTTTAGAGGCTATCTTCCCTGCCTAACATTCCCTCCTCCAGTGATACCGTCCAAATGTTTTCAGTGTTTTTTTGTCCCCCAGACTTCATCTGCCCTTGGGTTTAGCTGGCTCAAATGTACTAAATAGGTCTTTGTTCTCTATTTTCCCAAACCAAGGTGATTTAAGCTATGTACGTATTCTCTGATTAGGGAGAAGTATAAACCATTTGCTTTCAAGTATCTTGGTTGGGGAAGGGAAGGTATTGTGATTCAAAGGCTGACTTCAAGCTTCCAAAACTCTCACCTTTTTTAAATGATCTTGTCTTAGTTTCCCGTTCCACTTGCCCAGAAATTTTTCTAGCTTCTTACTATCCTGCCACATTATCACAGCTAAAGGAAGCAGGAAGGAAAATAGCTTAAGCTTTGGTAACTTCAATAAACTGCTGAGTAAGAATGTAGGAAATGTTTAAAAATTCTTACAAATGCCTTAAATGCTATTTTAAAGAAATTAAGATACAATTACATAGTTCTTTAATTTCAAAAAGAATAATTGGGAAAATAAAAGTTAAAGAAATTTTGATTGAACAAATTGAAAATTGGAAAATCTTTCAAGACAGTCATTTACTGTGAAATGTTACAACTTTGAAATAAGCATAATGATGATTAAAGATTAACAGTTTAAAGAAAACCATTTTCCCCTATTCAGAGCTTATACCATGAAGTAAAAGCTTAATGGCAGCTGTATTGAAACAAATTTCAATACAAACATAGGAACATTAAGAAGAAGAAAAAATACATTGTGCCTGGCCAGCATGCTCAATGGTTGAATATTGACCTATAAACCAGTTCAGTTCCCAGTCAGAGCACATGCGTGGGTTGCAGGCTCAATCCTCAGCATGGAGCATGTAGGAGGCATGTGATCAATAATTCTCTCTCGCTGAAACTGGTTTGGCTCAGTGGATAGAGCGTCGGCCTGCGGACTGAAAGGTTCCAGGTTCAATTCTGATTAAGGGTTTGTATCTTGGTTGCAGGCACATCCCCAGTAGGGGGCGTGCAGGAGGCAGCTGGTCGATGTCTCTCTCTCTCATCGATGTTTCTGGCTTTCTATCCCTCTATTATTAAAAAAAAATAATTCTCTCTCATCATCTATTTTTCTATCTCTCTCTCCCTCTCACTTCCTCTATGAAATAAATTAAAAAAATATTTATTATGCTAAGTGAAATATGGAAGCCAATCTGAGAAAGATAAATATTACATTATCTCACTCATAAGTTGGGTATAATGATCAACATAAAATTATGAACAAAAATAGATCCAGAGACAAATGGCAGGAGAGGTGTGTGTGTGTGTGGAGGGGGTGGGGAGTGTTAGAGAGCAACCAAAGAACTTGTATGCATGCATCCTATATAATAAAGAGCTTATATGCTAATTAGACTGAACAGCAGAACAGCCATCTGGACAACCTTCTGGACAAAGCCGGGGCTATGAGGGCTGAGGCAGCTGGGGCTGTGAAGGCTGAATCCCTTGCACAAATTTCATGCATTGGGCCTCTAGTATTAGCATAACTAATGGACACAGACACTGGGGCAGTGTGGGCTTGTCAGTGTGGAACTGGCTGGGGGGTAGGGGGCAATCGAGGAAAAAGGAGACATGTAAAACTTTAGACAATAAGAAAGAAAAGGAAGGATGGAAGGAAGGAAGGAAGGAAGGAAGGAAGGAAGGAAGGAAGGAAGGAAGGAAGGAAGGAAGGAAAATTGCAAAATAAATTCAACTTTTAGCAAGACAGTTCATATTATTTTTTAAATTACAATCATTCTAATGAAATAACTTTTCCCATTTGGGGCATGGCATGTGTGCAGGGTGCGAGGGGGGAAGGTATTTGAACATGTATGCTTGCAAGAATGTGTAGTGCAAATTCTGATATATTTTTTCAAGATGAGCATAATTATAATTATGTTTAATTTTATTTAAATACTAGAGGACTGATGCACAAAATTTGTGTAAGAGTAGGCCTCCTTCCCCTGGCGGCTGTTGGCACTCAGGACCAACGCCTTCCCTCTGGTTGCCAACAGGCTTCCAGGACCCAGGCTTCCCTTGCAGCCCCAGCTTCATCCAGAAGGTTGCCTGGTCTCATTAACATATTATGTTTTTATTATTATAGATAAACAACATGTATTTTAAGTCAGAAAATGTGGGTGCATTTCTGTTTATTGCAAGTAAACTTCAAATAAAACAAAAAAAATATTTTATCATAATTTCTGAAAATCATGCTACCTATCTATGGATAGCTTTCTATATCTAGGTTTATCTATCATTAATTATATATTTTTCTATGTCCTTTATTCAGTGGAGACTGGCAGGGTATATTCAATGTTAAACTAGCTATTCAATTCCAAAACTGAAACAAAAAATTAATACATATTTTTCAAATTTTGTTTGGTTTTTAATAAATTTAAAGTGTCACGCACCAATTATCCTATCTAATAAAAAGGTAATATGCAAATTGACCATCACTCCAACAGACAAGATGGCCGCCTCCATGTGGTTAAAGATGACTGCCTCCGTGTGGACACAAGATGGCTGCCACAAGATGGCCAACAGGGGAGGGAAGTTGTGGGCGATCAGACCAGCAGGGGAGGGCAATTGGGAGGGACCAGGGTTGCAAGGGAAGGCAGTTAGGGAGCAGTGGAACCAGGCCTACAGGGAAGGGAACAGACCTGCAGGGGAGGGCAGTTAGGGGTTATCTGCCAGCAGTGGAGGGCAGTTAAGAGCAATTGGGCTGGCAGGGGAGCAGTTAGGCATTGATCAGACTGGCAAGGGAGTGGTTAGGGGGTGATCAGGCTGGCAGGCAGAAGCAATTAGGGGAAGTGTGGCAGGCAGGCATGCAATCGGTTGGTAGCCAGCAGTCCTGGATTCTGAGAGGAATGTCTTACTGCCTTGTGGGATCGGATCTAAATGAGCAATTGGACATCCCTCAAGGTGTCCCAGATTGGAGAGGGTTCAGGCTGGGCTGAGGGACACATCCCTCCATGCACAAATTTTGTGCAACTGGCCTCCAGTACAATAAAATCTCTTTATGATGATATTGAAAGATTTTCTTATCAGTGATGTCTGTATGACAAAATAACAAAATAGGCTTGGGCTTG
Organism: Lasiurus borealis; assembly: GCA_004026805.1. NCBI lineage: Eukaryota > Metazoa > Chordata > Mammalia > Chiroptera > Vespertilionidae > Lasiurus > Lasiurus borealis. The sequence goes on along the minus strand of PVJN01000316.1, from coordinate 208,055 downwards.
AATTTATGGAAAACACTTGTAATTAAAGATACTTTGGTGAGTGCACTAAAATTCATTTTAATTAAGACATCTTAGCCCTGACCAATTTGGCTCAGTGGATAGCGCATAGATCTGCAGACTCAAGGGTCCCAGGTTTGATTCTGGTCAAGGGCATATACCTGACTGCAGGCACATACCCAATGGGGAGTGTGCATGAGGCAATTGATTGATGTTTCATTCTCATCAATGTTTCTAACTCTCTATCCCTTTCCCTTCCTCTCTATAAATAATCAATAAAATATATAAAAAAAATAATACAAAGTTATAGTTAAAAAAAATTAGAAAACTCAGAATCTGAGTGATAAAGTGTTTAGTTTTAGAAAATAAAATCTTATCCTATATAATAAGAAAATAATATGATAATTAATCATTATGCCTTGAGGGATAATGACCAACTGCATAATGACCAGATCATAGATCTTCACGAGGGTGGGGCAGCAAACTACAAGTGGGCCATGAAAAGCAGCCAGGTACTCGGGCACCCCCTCTCTCCATGCGCGCATCTCCATACCTCAGCTTTTTGCAGCTCCTCTGAGTCTCCATGAGCCCCTCTCTTTCCTTCTAGTTGTAGAATTTCCACTCAGCCAGCATTTCTGTGACTCTGGATAGTGTCTGTTTTGTCTTTTAGCTGTAGTTTTGAAATTTTTGTGTGAGGCAGCAGTTCAGTTGTTCACCTATGTTGCCATCTTGGTTTCTCCTCATACTAGTAATTTTAAAGCTTGCATTTAACATTTATGTAAACATTTTTTTTTTGTACTCATTTAATAGAACTTATCTGGCCACTGGGTAAAGCTAGCAATAAAACTACTGGTCAGCAATGTGTTAATAAAAGTAAGATGCTCCTGACTCTCTTTCCTCTCTCTCACCTCCCACTGTGATCTATTAAGAGAAGTTTTAGAAAAAGGAAATAGGAAATCTTGGGTGTGGGCAAGGATGAAAGACATCAGTATGACCTGCATTCCACAATCCACTATATTTATTCTCTTCCATGATAACCTTACACTCCCTGCTCAAGTTATTCTCTAAACCATTGACTCATCATTCCCCAAGAATGTCTCAACTCATCTGCTCTGCACTGCTCTCCCTCCATCTTACATCCAATTTATAAGAGAACCAGCCCTAGGGCATAGGTGTTATGAATAGTTAGTCACTAGCAGCCCCACTGGAATGTTAGAGCCACAGTAAGGAAAAATGAATATTGTAGCATCCAAGCACTTTATAATGCATTATTACCTTTATTTATTATTTATTTATTTATTTTTAATATATATTTTATTGACTTTTTACAGAGAGGAAGGGAGAGGGATAGAAAGTCAGAATCATCGATGAGAGAGAAATGGATCAGCCGCCTCCTGCATGATCCCCTACTGGAGTTGTGCCTGTAAGCAAGGTACATGCCCCTGACCAGAATCGAACCTGGGACCTTTCAGTCCGCAGGCCGATGCTCTATCCACTGACCCAAACCAGTCTTGGCACATTATTACCTTTAAATAAGATGGTTGTATGTAACAGATTCTCTGGCACTTTCAACAGAATACCCTATTGTGCTTCAGGTACATTTTTTTTTAACTTAAAATGGGTCAGCATGGAAGATTATTAATCATTACATGTACTTTTTTTTGGGAAAATATGTCTACATCCAGGAAATTAATTTTTTATCTTCTTTGTTTTTAAGATGGTATGCTTCTACTATATCCCAGATATTTTCTTGTTGTTGAAAGATCTCAATCATTGTGATACTCTTGGCATTTTTCACCCTTTACTCCCTCCATCCAGTGGGATTTGGGGAGAATAAATTGGACATGCTTAACTATCTCAAATTTTTCTTAGATAGAGATGCCTTCAAGGTTCTTCTTTTCCATGTACTAAGTATTAGCTCATCATACCGTACCCTGTACACATTCATGTACTCTCACATGAACACACACACATTCCTAACCAAGCAACTGCCTTCAACTTATGTCTTATGCTAATGTGTATTGAGGTTGATACTTTACTTTCAAATGTTTTACTAGGCTATTCATTTCTAAATAAATAATCTAAAATAAATAGTATAAATAAATTAATAATAAATAGAACAAATACAAAATAAATCAAATAAATAAAATAAGTAGAATAGTTTAGAATCAAGCTAAAAAAGAAGGGTGATAAATATTGCACCCTTCAAATACTCTAAAATAAATTTAGTGATAAGAAACACTAAAATACAAAACAAAAGATGAACATTTGGGGGAAAATATTTTAAAAACAAGGGGAGGTTTTGATGGAGGTAGGACATGTGGCTTTGAGCCTTGTGCTCTAGGGCATTTTGATGTCATTGTGCTGAGAGGCTTATATTGGGGATAGAGAACATTTACTGTGAGTGGTGCTATTGGATTTTAATTTCTGTAGTCAAACCTAGAGGCTTTGGTATACAGGCTGCCTTGGCAGATGACAGCTGCAAGGAGGATTAGCAACAGAGGCATGGGCCACATGGCCTCCAGCAAAAGCATGGGTGGTCTTGGCCAAATGTGGGGGACTTTAGGATACAGCCTGATACAGCTTGATCTTGAACTACACTGAGTAAATATGTTGGCAGCCAGGGCTTTAGCAGATGTCTTGGCAGATGCTGGCAAATCACAGAGGCCTTAGTAAGCAGGCACAGCTGAGGCAAACATACAACTATAGGGAAAAGAGTGTATTCACAGGCCATTTAGCTATCACTGGTTGGCCGAGCAGTATTTTCTACTTTAATGCTATGCATCAGTTCTACGTGTGCTAGGAGCTTTAGGGAGGTTCTAGCTTCAAAATGAGTTCCAGATTAAGAAAGGAAGCACTGAATAGTGCTATCTATTTCACTGTAGTCTTCTAGAATGGAAGAATAAAATGGGATAATGGAAAAACACTTAGCCAAATTAAAAACAAAATACCAGACACATATTTCAGTACTGCAGAAAATGCAGCCACAATGAAATGCTATTTAAAGTTTGTAAATTAGCTGAAATCGGTTTGGCTTCGTGGGTAGAGAGTCGGCTTGCAGACTGAAAGGTCCTGGGTTTTATTCTGGTCAAGGGCATGTATCTTGGTTGTGGGCACATCTCCAGTGGGGGGTATGCAGGAAGCAGTTGATCGATGTCTCTCTCTCATCAATGTTTCTCTCTATCCCTATCCCTTCCTCTTTGTAAAAAATCAATAAAATATATTAAAAAATAATGTCTGTAAATTAAAATAAGGAAAGACTATGTCTCAATGGTTGATTTCTATGACCACCCTCAGTTTCAGAAACATTAACAGAAGCTTCAGAGTCAGAGGCTGTCTGTTTAGCTAAATCTGAAGTGGGTGGGTAAACATTTTGTAGGAAGCAAGTTTCTTAGGTCTAGGGTAGTAGAGTGCTCTGTTAGAAGCAGTGGAAATGACTCAGAAATGAAAATACATTTTAAAATGTGATTATGGTCTCTATGTTTCCAAATGGAACCTGTATTCAAGTCAGTATTGGACTGCCAGAAGCAAGGCTAGAAGGGGAAATATCAGTGAATATGGTGATCACAGCTCCTTGATTAGTCACTTGATGGGAATGAGTTTTAGTTCAGAAGATTTTGGAGACAGAACAGAATGAGTAATTTACAGGTCATTCCAGCAAGACTAAATTCAAGATTTACTACATCCTCTCGCCTTGACTCTCAACATCAAATCTCCAATATGGTTTCTTACAGGATGAAAAATAAGTTCCGGAAATAAATTTTTGCTAGGGCTAAACTTTATGTCCTAGATGTGGAAGAGGGGTCTTTACTTTGGGTAGGCTTAGGTCCTGTGTTGTGAAATATTATGTGAATAATTAACTCTTTAAAAAATCTTGATTTTTAGAGAGAGGAAGATAAAGAAAAGGAGAAATATTGATGTGAGAGAGAAACATTGATGAGTTGCCTTCCCATATGTCCTGGCCAGGGATTGAACCTGCATCCTGGGTATGTGCCCTGACCCAGAATCCAACCCTGCTATCTTTTGGTGTTTGGAACGATATACTAACCAACTGAGTCACACTGGCCAGTGCTTCACTGTTAACTTTTGAACTCTATAAGAGGTGAGGCACAGCACAGTCATGGCATTAAGAAGTACAACTCCAAAGGCTCTAATGGAACCACACCTATTTTCATGAGAGAGTTCTAGCTGTAGCTACTGAAGCAACAAAGCTCAGACATCAACATCCATCTGTCTGAGATTGAACAGAACATAAAGTTGGGTAGGGTGACATTTCCCATTAATTTATTTGAAATATAGTGTTGCAAGGACAAAGAGAATTCCATTTGCACTTCAATTTGTATGAATTTTAACATTTTAGATTTTAAATCTGTGAGGATTTAACCTTAGTAATTTTAATTTGCCTTTGGAAATTCATAATAGGAGGGAGATCATATTCACATTTGAATCATCTCTTTTTTAATGGAATTTTGTTACAGTGTCTATTTTGTTCTTGAGTATGTTGCCTTCAATTTTATTGTAGGGTTCAGGCTATATTGGACTAAGTGAATATACATTATTTGCCGTGGGAACTAGAACAGGAAATGGCTATTTACCTTTAGTATAGTGAAGACTTGCAGTTGAGTTAATAAATGTGCTTTTATCTATTTGCGTAATTCAGTGGTTCCATGTGGATAACAGAAGTACAATGGCTGTGACAGGGAGCCAGGCATTGTGCAGGTGGAGGCAGAACTGCCCCAAAGTCTGGTCCACCTTCTGCCAAAGGGCAATCACCAGAACTCTGCTTGGCTCTGGAATAAAGGAGACACACAGCAAAAAGAACAACAATAAAATCTAAGAAAACCTGTGGCATATTGAGGTAATGTCACAGGTAACCTGTGACGTTAGTGATAATATTCTCTTCCCTAAAGTTTCCTTCCTGTGAAGGGGCCTCAATCACTGTGAAATTCTTAAGGTTTCTCTATCTTAAAGGAGATGCCATGACTACCTATTGGAGATTTTTGGAATAATGATTTTGACGATGTTAGCTCATCCCGTTTTCATTTTGGAAGTGAAATACTCACAGGGGAAAACATTCCCATTTTCGGTGAGGATTTTGTTTTTTGTGTCACCAGTTTAATTTAAACTGACTTCTCCCCCTTCCCATGACCTCCATTCCATGTCCTGCATGGAGAGGTCTTGCCCCTGGTAGTGCAATTCAATTGATGGTGTGAATAATCTATCAAAATCTGGGGTTCAAGTAGCAGCCCCCCATTGACTGTCTATTAACATAAATGCTCCAGTTTATCATTTACCAGCTTTAAGGCCAACATTTTGGCCTCCAATTCCTTATTCTTTGCCTCACTTATCAAAATTGTCAGAACCCATGTGGCTATAAAAAGTAGTATTTATTAATGCTCTTTAAAAACACAAACTTTTATAATATAAGCTGTTGTTAAGTATGGTCGCTTAAAACCACCTAGAATCCTACAATTCCTCCTATATGTAAAGCCCACAGAAAAGGCAATTTTAGCTGCGGGCTGTTTCTTCCAAAACACATGGTAGCTGTGAGCAAAACTCACTCTCATTTAAATCACTGTATTTCAGAATCTAGGAAATGATGTGATCAGAATTATGTAGACCTAGAAAAAATATTAGTTCATATTTAAATAGATATAAATGATACTTATTTTAGATACCAAGTTATTCTGATACTGATACAGTTTTTAGTCATGTTAAACAAACAAGCAAAGGTGACCACTTTCATGAAGAAAGAATTGGCTAGAATCGTCAAATTAGGATTTTTTGGTTGAATATATGTTTTGTGAAAATTGTTTACATAATTATTTAAGACAAAAGTTTTTGTTATTAAATGATGTTTCAGAAGCTCCAAAGATGTAGAGTAAAATGTTTTTTTCTTTTCAAATTATGCAAAGTGGAATATGTGGTAACAATGAAATCCCTCTAGGCTTTTGGGAAAGCAGGCCAGTACTGAAAACATGGAAATAAGTTAGAAGGATAATATGTACCATAGGTATAATAGAAGCTCAAGTGGGAAAATAAAAAAATATAAAAACTTTGTGTGCCTAAGGAAAGGCACTGACATTTTCAAATGATATTTGATAATGCCATTTCTGTAAATATGTTTTAAGTACAGAAACCTTTTGCATGAAAAACCTGTGGAAAGTTTTTTCTTGGGAAGTCTTTAGAGACAGCTAAGAAATCTTTAAAAATAATGCTGGTTTTCATTTCATGGAATGGGTAACCAGATATCCCAATGCATTTCGATGTTCCAATAACTTCTGAACTTTCCATTTCTTTCTTATTCTCCACCAGGTCTCAAGTTTTAATTTTTAATTTTTGGTATGTAGATCTGATCATGGTGCTGAATTCTTTCCCAGAAGAACTTCCACATTGTGGAATCTGTGTACATGGAACAAATCATATTTTTTAATAATAATCTTATATATCTCTTTGCTTGTGTTTGATGAGGGATAAAAGAGCAATAGAGATACCCACGTTCTGAAGTCCAATTGATCTAGCAATTACTGCCTTTGTAACTAGATCAAGTTATCTAAACTTTCTGATCTCAGGTTTTTCATTTATACTAAAATGGTAGTCATCTTTGATATATTTTATAGTGTTGTCAAGAATTATATGCAGCACTATGAAAACATCTCACATAAAAATAGTATGATGGCCGAAACTGGTTTTGCTCAGTGGATAGAGCGTCAGCCTGCAGACTGAGGGATCTCAGGTTTGATTCTGGTCAAGGGCATGTATTTTGGTTGCGGGCACATCCCCAGTAGGGGGTATGCAGGGGGCGGCTCATCAATGTCTCTCATTGATGTTCCTAACTCTCTATACCTTGCCCTTCCTCTCTGTAAAAATATCAATAAAATATATTTAAAAAAAATAGTATGGTGATGGGCCACTGTTGCTCAGTAGTTGATCATTGATCCATGAACCAAGAGTTCAGCAGTTGGATTCCTGATCAGGGCACATGCCTGGGTTGCAAGCTCGATCTCTAGTAGGGAGCATTCAGAAGGCAGCTGAAAGAAGTCTCTCATCAATGTTTCTGCCTCTTTCTCCCTTCCTTTCTCCCTAAAATTAATAAAAACATATGTGTTTTAAAGTATGCCAGTAAATACTAGATATTTCCCCCTACCTCCATAATTCTACTGAAAACTGGTGTCTAGTGCAGTTCTAGATGACTTACTTCTTACACACTAGTTGCTATGATCATTAACCATATAAACTTGATTATCATAAGTGGGATATTTTTATTTTATTTTTTATTTTTTAAATATACTTTATTTTATGGGACATTTTTATATTGATATATATATATATATTGAAATTGTCTAAATGTATTTGTATATTCCCCATGGGCTTTTCCAATTTCCAGATGGATTTCACATGATAGAGACATTCTTGGAGATAGCTAATCTACCATTTTTGCAAAAAACCATTCAGTGAGCAAACAATACCTGATAAGACTGTTACAAAGCTGCTATGGAAATAGGCCATCTTTAACATTTGGCCTTACAACAAGAAACATTGTGTATTATTATTTTTATTTCTATTTTTTTAAAAAGTTCTGTGACTTTAGAAACATCACGGATCTCTTTTGGTGTCATTTATAACATATTGAATAATTTCATTCTTTGAAGGTGTCTGGTTAAAATAGTCTGTATATATTTAGCTCAAACACAGAACAAAATTACATAACCAGAAGAAAAAATATAAGCATGGATCTAGAATTTCCTAGATCTCAAACTCTGTTTCCTGCACCCTGGGTAAGTGGTACCTAATACCTCCACCTAAGGGTTCAGGATCATCAAAATGCTAAACAAACAAACAAACAAATAAATCTATATAATAAAAGCCTAAGCGACCATTACGACAGAATGACCAGAACGACTGGTTGCTATGATGCTCACTGACCACCAGGGGGCATACACTCAGCATAGGAGCTGCCCCCTGGTGGTCAGTATGTTCCCACAGGGGAGTGTTGCTCAGCCAGAAGCTGGGCTCACAGTTGGTGAGTGCAGTGGCGGTGGTGGGAGCCTTTCCTGCTTCTATGACAGCACTAAGGAGCAGTGAGCCAAGCTGTAAGGAGCAGCAAGCAGGTGAGCAGTAAGGAACTAGGGGTTCTGGATTGCTAGAGGGCATAGGCCAGGCTGAAGGACCCCTCACTCCTGCAATGCATGAATTTCATGCACTGGGCCTCTAGTAAATAAATAAGTAAAATTTAAATTAAAAAAATGTATTTAATCTTAGCAAGAAGCAAACTAAAAACCCATACATAAAATGTGTTTGGTGCATTATCAACTTTTTTATGCTTTTGTCTTAAATTTGGAACATTTTTCTAAGCATTTTGAATTCCATGTTAAGAACAGAATTCAAAACCTCTTTTTGGGTTTCCAAATCTGAATTTCCTCTTTTCTGACACTAGATTTCAGAATCCTGGTCATCCTACAATCTTGTATATATAACTCCATAAACATAGTATATACCTGCCTTTCTTCCTGTGCTGAATATTTTTTCCTATAAGCAATCCTACACAATATAGAGAGCTTGCAAGCTAGCTCTATTCCACCTACCTCTAAATTGCTGTTCAAATCCTAAAAATTAATCAACTCTTTTCTGTAGTACCAAATAGTGTAGTAGTGCAGGACATAACTGGAATTCACATGACTTGTGTGTGTGTGTATGTGTGTGTGTGTGTTATAAAGATTTAGAAAATAGAATTAAGAGCACAGCCAGTGTGATACTGAGTTGAGACAAATTGTTCTGATCTTTGAAGCCTAAACTAGAATTTAAAATAACCTTGACAAATTAGAGAAGTCATCCATCAAAAACAGTATGAAGTTTAATAGTGACAAGTGCAGGGTGGTACATAAGGATGCATGCAATACCCACAATTGTGACTCTAAGCAAGTCTGAAAAAAAAATATGGAAACTATAGGGGAGAAAAGCTGGGAGTTAATCAGCATTAAACTGTTGTTAATTTTCAAGAGCTGATATGACACTCAGATACACAGTATTATGAGCTATCATAGAAAAGCAGAAAAATAATCTTTTGGCTCCGTAAAATCTGAGGATTATCCTCTTCTAAATTTTTCCAGTAGTGAGAACTTTATTATTGCAATATTTTTATTTGTTTCATAAATATTTATTAACATCCTACTGTGTGGAGTGTGAAGTGCTCCAGACTGTCATTTGATACTTCATCTAATTATCATAGATAACAAAATAATATTATTGTGCGGGTAAATGTTTCTTGCATCATATCCTATAATTTCAATATATTCTATAGTGGACTTCTATAGATAAATTTTGTTTGTCCAGCAACTTCTCCATTTTAGAAATGATACCCTCCCCATTTGGTAGGTAGTTTTGATACCACTGTAATTTGACCTAGTTGTTAATAACTGGAAGGAAGCAAAGGGAAGGCCAAATACTATGGGCATGTCGCCTGCACAGCTTCAGCAGTGGTCACCGGTCTATTCCCTGCAGACCACAGGGGAATAATAGACACGTGCTCAGTAAAGTCTGGGTGTCATAGGGAGGGTACTTGTCTCAGTCATACCTGGAAATGGGCCCTTGGTCTGTCTTATTTCGGTAAGCTTTGTCCAGTAGAGTATGAAAATATTATGGCCACTGCCAGCAAGGGAAGATGTAAGATATTTAATCTCCTAAACACAGGAGTCTCTTCTCTTGTGCTTTTCTTATATTTTTGGGACTTTGGGGACTCTCATTGCAGGGGCTCATGCTCTTGGCTCCCCTGCATTCACACACATGGCCTAAGGCTATGTCGATCCCATACAATGAATTGTCACTAACTTGATGTTACACTGGACCCAGCTACACTATGGAACAGAAACTCTGGACACTGGCTTTGCTTCTAGCTCTATTAAATCCCAAGCTGTACGTCTTCCAGGACTGGGAAATGGGACTTTTAGGAACCAAAGGATATAATTCTATCCAAATAAACATCATTCATTCTCCTGTGCCAGTCTCAGAAAATTATTTTTCTCGAGATAGTAAGAACTCCACCCTGAACACTCAGTGTGAAAAGGGATACCTCACTTTTAGTCACACAGACACATCTTTGCTGCCACTGGCCAATCAGGCAGAGTGAGATACTGGAGGATAGACATGTGATAATCAAAGAGGCTGTTTCTAAGCCATTCCAGGCCTCTACAGGGTTGTGAAAAAAAAGCTCTTCTCTTTCTCTGGAACCCTGCATATAATTATGGTGTAAGGCTAGAAATATGCTGACTGTTCTTAACGTCTCTGTGTGGAAAATCAGCTTAAATTTTAACTAATCTAAAGAAAATAAGAGTTCAGAGTTAGAAGGACTAAGACACAATCTAATGATATCACTTTAAACCCTATGGATTGAAGTAGGCTGAAGTAACCTCCAAATGTGGACATTTAAGTTAAATGAACTAATATTTGGTTTTGTCTGTTTGTCCTTGCTTAAGCTAATTTTATTGCATTTATGGCACTTGCAACCAAAGGGTTTAGACTAATAACATTGACTATCTTAATATATCCATAGCATAAGATGATACTTTGGGTAACAAGATTCTTCCCCCACCAGAACACCACCACTACAAGAATGGAGGGTTTTACTATCAATTCTAGGAGAAAGAGGCAGTTATATCTGTAAAAAATAAAATACTCAAAGCAGGATGTTGGTATATCTGAGAAGTAAGCCTTATTTCTATAAATTTTAATATCTAGAATTTAAACCTAGAATTATGAAAATATCATGGTAATGATGATGAATGCCAATATGATACTTATCAAGTGAAAGTATGGTGGTGAATTTTATATGTCTTCTTACCTGAGACACAAGATGCCCCAAAATTAGTTAAATACTATTTCTAGGATGTCTGGAAAAAGGTGTTTCTAGCTGAGATTAACATTTTAATTAGCAGACTGAACAATGAAAATTGCTGTCTGTGAGTCTGAATTATCTCTCTTTCTCTGCCTGACTGTCTTCACACTGGGCTTTTGGCCTACTCCTGCCTTCAGACTCTGACTTGAATTAGAACTTCTATCATCAGCTCTATCTACTGGTTCATAGGCCTTTGGACTCAGACTGGAATTTCACCCTTGGTTCTCCTGGGTCTCTAACCCTCTGACTGCATATTTTGGGACTACTTAGTTTTCATAACTGTATGAGCCAGTTTCTTATAATAAAACAGTACCTATCTATCTATTATCTATCTATCTTTCATCTATTACTCCATCCATCCTTTTATTGATTCTATTTTTCAGGACAACCTAGAATAATACAATGCCAGTACCAAGAATAGCACTGTTCTAATGAAAATGTTTTCTGTGATAATGGAAATATTTTCTGTTTTGTCCAATAGAGTACTCATTAGTCACATATGGCTATTGAGTACTTAAAATGTGATTGATATGACTATAATTCATAGTTTTAAATTTTTATTTTACTTTAAGTTAAATTTAAATAGTCACATAGAGTTAGTGACTACCTTTTAGAGGGCACAGTTCTAAAGAACAAGTCATAGTTTTTAAACCATGCTATTTTTTGTATACTACTTTCCAGACTCATTTCCTTATATTCTTCTCTATCCTTTCAGTAATTGTTCATTTGCTACTTCAGGAGGCTTTATTCCTCTTATAATTTTTTTTAAAGAAATAAACTAGGTGTTCCCTAGAGATGTAGAGAAACTTGGTTGCTCGAGCTGTAGAATTAATTATAACGTAGCAGGAATCAAGTAACATCATAGAGTTCTTCATACTTCCATATCTCAGCTCTTGAGTTACCAACACATGTCCTATTATTTGGTTAATCTAGACAAAAAACTGGGTTCTCAGTTCATTCCATAGAAGAAATCTTTAATATTCTTAACAGAAGTGATATTACATATTAGAACAAATAAAAAATAACCTTAAAATAAGGGAATGCAAAGAGGAGTACAAAACAGTTTCTTGTATGGAAAATAATATAATGATTAATAAGTAATAATACAAGCATAAACTATGTTTGCATAGTCACAATTGTAAACCTACTTTTGTCTCACCCTGTATACTTTAATAGGTGATTGTAATTATTATTATCTATTAATTCCAAACTATTTGCTGTTGGAAAAAAAGTCAGGTACAATTAAACATATAATTATATAAGGAAAATGAAATCAGTAAATACATTTACTGGGTATCTATTTTATTTATTTTTTTATATAGTTTGCATTTTACCAACTCATGTATTTTTTTAAATAAAAATCTAGTGGACTTTTCTTTTTTATAAGTTCTGAAGATTCAGTCTGCTGGTTCCACTTAAAAATACTTACAAGTTCTTATTAGGAAAATGATGCCCTAGAATAAGATATGAAGCAGAAAGATAAGTGAATCTGTATTCATACAAGTTAAACTAGAGAGTAGTCAGCTTTGGATGAATACACTCATTAGTTCAGTAAATATATATTGAGTTATTACTATTTTTCAACCCCTTTGTAGTTGCTAGAAACCCAGTGGACAAGCAATGTCCTTGCATTCTTGTAGTTTACATTGTAGTTGCAGGGTGAGGATGTTGGGATAGCCAAATACACACAAGTAAATAAATCAATTAAATAAATTCAGGTTTATAAGGGACATAAGGAAAAATAAAACAAGATAGATGTGTAAAGAGTGAAAAGATGGGTTGAGGGCAGAAAGGTATCAGTAAATGACTCCCTGAGAATATCGTATTTGAGCAGACTTCTTGCTAAAGTAATGAAAGGACTTATGCAATGATACTAGAAACCCAGTGCGTGGAATTACCCAGTCTCGCCTACCGTGCCAGTCTTTGGTCGTTATGTTGTTAGGGCCACAGGCCTTTTACAATATAGATTAAAGAGTGTTCCATATAGAAAAACTCCACATTGGTCATTTGCAAAACTATTATTTTACACATTAGCTTCTTTTAAATACTTCTTTTAAATATAATTTTCTATAAAGTATAGTGACTGCTTGTTTGGGGGAAATGGAGGAAAATAATTATTGTTCTTGCTGAATTTAAGAAAGTGTGTGGTGGTCATATATCTTACATCTTTTAGAGTCAATCATTGGAGAACTAGAAGTTATCCTACATAATAGCACAAGGTCAGTTTTACTCTATATATTGTGATTTCATCTTTCCAAATGAGAGCATGTGCATATGCTGGTTCATTTATGCAAAAATGCAGAAATAGCTCATCTTGAAATTGTAAATTTCTGAATTTCTCTTCAGGCATTGATATACTTCATTACTATAATTTAAAATTCTCACAATAAACATTTGGTGTGGGGTGTGGTAAAATAACAAGTTGTAATTTTGACGAAGGACATTGAATTTTTTGTAAATAGCAAAATTCTAAATTAAAATTTAATTCAAAGTAGTTATATTGTTATATGCTATCATATCATAGAGGGGTGGATGGGCAAAAGTAGACATATAGTTGTGATTACATGAAATGTGTTATTTAGTAATTATTGTATTACTTGTTTGTATTATTTTTATACTAGCAACTATAACACTACTTTTGCTTATCCTTGTATATATCATATATGTATGTAATACTATATACTATCCATTAAATTATATGTACTATATATTATATCCAAGGTCTCCTAACATCTCTCCAACATAAACCACTGATCTCATATTTAAAATGCTGGTGAGCATGGAGAATTACGATTAAGGCTTCCAATATTCAATAAGCTGATTTTATTTCACAATGGTCTACATTTTTACCAGGCCATGAGATTTCTTTTTCTAGGTCAATTTGCTTCAAGAGTCAATTTACTATAAGAGTCAATTTAGCATGGTTTTTTATATTTTTAGTCCTGGGGATCCATAATGACTATATATTTAAAGTATTTACATATTTTACTTAAATTAAAAACTTAAAATTAAAACAGAAATATTCTAAGTAACCTGTGAAATACCAAGAAATGTATCATAGTGGTAAAAAATGATGTCTCTTAACTTCCCATTCTTATTTTAAAATATTTTGACACAAGTAAAACTTTTTTTGGTTATTTTTTTTCAACTTTACAGAGGCATAATTTACAAATTAAAACAAAAATTATTTAAAGTGTACATTGTGGTGATTTCATATATATATGTGTGTGTGTGTGTGTGTGTGTGTGTGTGTGCGTGTGTGTGATATGTATATATCTTGCTAATTATCATCCATCGCTTTAAGACTTTTGACAGATTACTTTGCTCCTTATAAAGTAAAAAAAGGTACAAACACCACAAACTCGATAAATTCCAATTCTCTCTTACTGGTATAAAAGCAGTTATAATGTACAAACTGAACTCCTCTGTAAAATCCATCTTAAAAGAATTCTAACACATACAATACTCTTACGGGAGGGAGGAGGAGGCTGTCATTCTATTGTGTGACAGCACGAGCAAAGAGAACCATCATATCCAAAGCAGGGGAAAAGTGTGTGCTATTTTTACATAAATTTTAAAACAGTATTAAGTGAATGACTTGCATGTAAAGCATTCATTTCTTAAAAAGTATTTCAAAACATGAAGTTAAATGTTAAAAAATATTTTCCCAAGAAGTGAAGATGAATACAAGGCTTAATGATAAAGAAACTAAAGCTGGATAGATGCCATCTTTTTTTTAAAATATATTTTTTATTGTTTTTTCACAGAAAGGAAGGGAGAGGGATAGAAAGTCAGAAACATCGATGAGAGAGAGACATCGATCAGCCGCCTCCTGCACGCCCCCTACTGGAGATGTGCCCGCAACCAAGGTACATGCCCCCAGACCGAAATCGAACCTGGGACTTTTCAGTCCGCAGGCCGATGCTCTATCCACTGAGCCAAAATGGTATCGGCTAGATGCCATCTTTTTCTAAAGATACGTTTTTATTGATTTCAGAAAGAAGAAGGGAGAGGAAGAGACTGATAGAAACATCACTGATGAGAGAGCATCATTGATCAGCTGCCTCCTGCATGCCCACTACTGGGTATCCTGCTTGCTACCCAGATATGTGGCCTAAACCAGAATTGAATCATGACCTCCTGGTTCATGGGTTGTCACAGAACCACTGAACCACAACAGTAAGGCAGATAGATGCCATCTTTGGCAATTTATGATATTCATCATCTGATGATTCATAAGGGGTCAGGTAATTTGTAGATTTAGAGACATTGATAATATATAGAGAGACAAGAATTGTCTAAAACTATAAATGAAGATATTTACAGATGTTTAATTGCATTCTAAAAATATTTTACATTTTAGAAATGAATTTACTTATACAATGATAACTTTGAACATTGTGACTATAGTCACACTTTAAAATAGTGAAAGCTCTTACAAAGGGGAGCATTTGATATTTAAAAATAATTTACAAATAGCATCTAATCATAGACTATTTAGGAAACATAGTATTACTTGAAGATGACATTATTTATCTAAGTGGCCAGAGTTTGCATTTTGAGTGCTTTTTTCTCAGGACTGGAATAAGTTCAAACTACAGTGTGGACTAGAGAGAGCTTTTTATCACATGGAAGTTTATGACTATCATCACAATCAAACTTGCAACCATTTAAAAATACCTAATTAAATTAATCCATTTTTTCCATAGTTAACAGAGAGAGTTACTTTTTTATTGTGATGACAAGGAGACTCCTGGGGTTCCTGGAAATAGTAATTTAACAAAAATCCTCTGGCCTTTTAGTCTTCTTGAACACCCACTGA
This sequence comes from Lasiurus borealis, assembly GCA_004026805.1. Taxonomy (NCBI): domain Eukaryota; kingdom Metazoa; phylum Chordata; class Mammalia; order Chiroptera; family Vespertilionidae; genus Lasiurus; species Lasiurus borealis. The sequence continues at coordinate 192,345 of PVJN01000316.1, read as the reverse complement.
AATGCTCCCTGCATATGAGTGCTCAGTAAAGCAGCATTAAATTTTTGTGTACATATAAATCACTCTGGAATCCTATTATAATGAAAGATCTGAGATTTTGCAGTTCTAAGAAGTTCCAAGGTAATGGTGATGTTGTTTATCTGAGGACCACATACTGCATAGCAAACCTATGGACTACTTCATTGTAGTAATTCTAATTGCTCTGTTAGTTATCGCAAGAACAAAAACATGATTTGCTTCTTAGTATTGATCACAAATGCTGAGATACTCATGTTCAGTTGGGGGGCATTTTCTTGAATACAAAAATCTTAGACTAATGATTTTTTAAAGTTCTGTGAAACTTTAGAAGTCATCAAATGCAGTTTCCTCATATTATAGCTAAGGAAGTTGAGGTCAGGAAAGTTGAATAGGGTTATCACTGCTAGAATCCAGGACTCCTGACTAGTGCTTTAATAAAGAAACCCCAACTTCTTTGGCATTTCTATTTATTACATTCTTCTTGACAAAGATCCTAAGCATGAGTCAATAATGATTAAAATTTCACCTTTTATGCTCACAATAGTTTAAATGACAGCAGTATCTTTGGATACTTAACAGCCAAAACTCACAGTGGGCCACTATCTCCTGTAATAACCAGAGTATTCACACATCCTCTTTCTTCTAAGGTCCCCTTATAGTTTTATTATGGGCATTTTATTTCTTAATTTTGAGAACCTGGGGAGGAAAGTGGACAAAGAAACAAATAGGTCATTCGTTAAAAGGCAGGGTTGAATTTGTAAAAGGTTGTGGCAAAAAAAAGCAACAAATGAGAAAGAGCGAAGGGCATCAATATTGATCTTGCTTCTCATCTTTCCCTCTGTCTTCTTGCTTGCAGGTTTCTATTGTGTAGTCTTTCAAACAAAGCAGACTTTATTTATGATGTGACTGATTTAACCCTACTGGAATAGTCCATCTTCTGCTAATTTGGTCCAATTAAAAAGTGGTCTAGGAAAAAGCCTGGGAATTAAGCTAATTTGGTAACACACACATCTTCTGATTAATTTTCATCTTGCTCATTTATATCTCCTCTTTTAAAGAACACTTTTCATGGTGAGCGTTTATATAGGTGTATTTTTTTCCAGATTCCCGAGTTTCTCTCTATGACCACTTAAGATTGAGTCCCTGAAGAAAGTACAGTTGTGCTTTTTCTCCCTTCCTTAAGACTATTGTTGAAACATTTATAGGGGATTGCCTAAGATTTCCTGCTATCTTGAATTGGAAAAGCCCTACCGAATGGCTAGAGCCATCATTTATAAAGCACTTACACATTGCATGATCCTGTACTAATATGTTTGCATTCTCAACTAATCCTTATAATTTGGATGTAAGTACTATTATTATCACTGTTTATAGTTGAGGAGGCTTCAGATTTAATCGTCCAAGTAAAATTATCAAACATTATGAAGCAAGAAGAGACAGTACATGAACCAAGGTCTGCCTGATCCTAGTAAGGACTGCTACTGTACCCACTAAAGAGGCTTTAATGAGATTTATGCCTAGACTAAGTCAAAACTCTGGAGGAGAACAACGACAACGACAATAACAACAAAATAACTTCCTGCACCTCTAACTGTTTTTTTCCCTGCTGCACAAGTTATTGCAGGCAGGTAGGTGTGCCAGTCCCTATACTTAGCATCTCCCACGCCCTCTGCAATTTTCTCTTTTGCTGCTAGGAGCGTCAGAGAATGGTACTGCAGCTGGTGAGTGGGCAGGTGCAGCCACCATCTGCTCTAGGGAGTTCCAATGCACAAAAGAACTTCGCACCCAGGACTTGTCCCAGGCACCAAGGATTCCAGAACCTGCAGGGGACACGACTAACCCCGCCCCCTCGTGGTGACCATTGGCTGAACCCTTCCCAGGTGCAAAGCACTGATTAATGAAGACCGCTGTCTTTTCTGCACTTAAGACTAGACATCTCTAAGGACAGGAGACCCGCCTAGGGTGTGTGAATGGGGTCTTCAGTTCTTCCTGCCCGAAGGGTCCTTGAGAAGCCTGTTTGTTTTTCCCGGCGCTTGTCTCCACCCAACCCTTTCTCTCACTGGTCAGGGCTGGTGGGCGGGTGCGTTTCCATTGGTCAGGGGGCGGTGTCTGTCTGGCCGGGAGGCGGGCGGGGCCTCCGCGGCGCTGAGCTTGCCCTTGTGTCTAGTGCGCGTTAGAGCTGCCGCTGCCGCTGCCGCCGCCGCCGCTGCCGCCTCAGCCGCCGCCGCCACCGCTGCTGCTGCAGCCGGAGCATCCGGGAGCCGCCGCCGCCGCTAGCGCTGCTTCCACCGCTACCATCTCCCCTCCCAGGACCCCGAGACACCCCGAGCGCGTGCGGCGGCCGCTGCTTGCATGCACCCCCTCTCCCTCTGCCCCTCCCTTCCGTGACCTACCCACTCCTTGCAGCCCTCGTACGCACCTTTTCCGACACCCCAGCATCCTTGCACCACCTGCCCGGCCAGCCCCGGCAGGCGCTCGGACTTGCCGTGCGCGCCGCGAGGAAGGCAAGCTCGGACCCCGTGCCTAGCAGACGGGCTGTCGCGGCTGCACCACCAGCAGGAGGAGGAGGAGGAAAGGAAACTATTTCGCCCGCCGCAACCCCATTCTGCGGGTGCTTCGCCGCTGCCGCTTCTGCCGCCGCCGATCCGCGTCCGCGGGTTCGAACACCGCAGCCGCAGGGACCGTAGTCCGGCGGGCACCGCGAGGAGGACACCCCGGCGAGCCCCGCACTCCGCTGCCCCGCTCACCGGCAGACCCTTGCCCCCTGGTTCCTGCCCCAACCCTTTAGAGAAGGGACCATGATTTGGAAACGAAGCGCCGTGCTCCGCTTCTACAGTGTCTGCGGGCTCCTACTACAAGGTAATCCCCGCCCCGCTGGGGAGCACCAACTTCACGCCCATTCCCTCTCCGCCCCGCTCCACCCCACATTTCCACTCTCCCCTTTTCGGCCCCCCGGTCCCCAGAGGTGCCCGCCCCTCCCCCACGCCCTGTGCGGCGGGGGGCAGTGGCCGTTCGCTCCGGCCCCTCGGGTCTGCGCCCCGCTCTCCCCGCCGGTCAGCCCCTTACGCGGCACCTCTCGCCTTTCATTCACCTGAGCCTCCTGCACGTCTCACTCCATCCCCGCCACCCCCGCCCCCTCCCCACGCCTTTTGGCTGGCAACTTGTGCCTTTTCCGAACACCCACCACCCTCTCCCTCCCACCCACCACCACTGCCCACATCCCTCTCCTGAGCGGCCCTCTCCACCTCTGGTCATCTCTTTAGCCTCCCTCCTTTGGGGTCCTTCCTCTTCCCTTGCTCCCCACCACCATCATGTCCTGTGTCTTTAAAAAGTGAGTGAGAGTCTGGGAGCGAGCTGCCGAGACGGCGAGGGGCGAGAACAGCAGCCGGCAGCACCGTGTGCATCGCAATAACATGCCGGGGGGTGTGGGGGGCGGCGGGGGATGTGTCGTGAGTCGTGTCATTCACCTAGAAAGAGAGAGGAGGCTGTGTTTGGGATTAAAAAGAAAAAGAAGAGGAAGAAGAACGACAGAAAAGAGAAAGCTTTTTTTTTTTTAAAAAAAAAAAGGAGAAAAAGACAGAATGAATGAATAAACCGGGGAGGGGGGGGGCGGGGGCGAGAAGAAGGAAAACAATTAAAAGACCCAAAGCCACTTTATCAACAAACAGACTTCTTATTATTCAGTCCATGTGGTTTTCTTTTTCTCTCGCCCCCCCCCCTCCCCCAGCAACGAAATATATGCATCCTAACAGTTACTTTCTGCTCAGGAATTTCGCTTAGATACCCGACCTCTCCATGGGCTCTCTGCCCCTTCTTTCCGTAATTAATACTGCCCTTTCACGTAAAATGTAAGAACCCCTATGACTGCAGTGGAGGGAAACTGCACAGAACACTGTGATTATGCAAATCACTGGGTTTGGATGCGGAGTGACTAGGGAACTGAGGTGCACTTTCCCCAGACGCTCTTTTGGAGGAGGGAGGGAGGGTCTGTGTGGGAACTGGGAGGACGAGGCTGATTATGAAATAAACGGCGATGTTTGGAGTAGGAGTGCATGGGGAGAGCACACTTTGGGGTGGAGGTGGAGGCGGAGGCGGCATGCTAGGGCTCGGTGGGCAGGGGCTGTAAGGAGGAAGATTGCTGCTTTGAAGAGTGTAGTGTAGGGATTGTGGTTTGAGTGTGAGATGCAGGGAAAATGGATGTGAAATGATGGTGGATAGGATTTTTTTTTTTTAAAGCTAGGTGACTCTTTATTTCTCCTTAAATCTTTGCCCCCACCTCTAACACCTCTGTCATTATTTGTGTGTGTGTGTGTGTGTGTGTGTGTGTGTGTGTGTGTGTAAAGATAAGTTGATCAAATGTATGTATCTCTGGGTAAAAGGAATGTGAAAGTAAAGCACATGTAGACAGACTCACAGGCGTGCAAAACCAATCGGCCTTTGGAGGATTTAAATGAGGTCAATGAACCATCTTTCAGCAAGTTCTTGGAATGCATCCTCTCTCCTATCCTCCTCCAGGATATAGACCAGGACCACATTTTATTTATGCACATTTATGAATATGAAAGAAGAGCTAGTGCACAGAATTTTCTTGGATTAACTAGCTGACCTTGCAGAGGTTTTCTTTAGAATATTTTGCGGTAATCTTGTGTATTTTATGTTGGAGGTAATTTTCAGACATGTCATATGCCATAATCCCCCAGAAGGCAGACAGTCCATTCTTCTTGCTCAGGCTGCCTCATCCCATTTCCCAGCGCTCACACCCCCACCCTCGCACAAGTAACCCTGGGAGCTGGCTGACACGTTACTTGGGTTTCTAATCCGAGCTGAAACACTCTCCCAGAGACCCCACTTCACCTCTCAGTAACTTGTATTTCTCAGCTCCTGTGTGTGTGTGTGTGTGTGTGTGTGTGTGTGTGTGTGTATGCGCGCGCGCACGAGTGTGTGTGTGAGTGTGTGTGTGTGTGTGTGTGTGTGTGTGTGTGTGTTCGCGCGCGCTCCCGCGCTCGCGCCACGCCGGGTAGAGGAGTGTTACGTGGGAAATCAGTTAATTTGGTGATTGTGATGAAAATTCGACACTGCTGAACATGTTTTCCCTGCCAATCTGTGTGAGCTGGCCCCAGCACGTCATTGCACACGCTGCTGGGCTGGGGCGAGAAGATTATTTATTATAGAGCATGTGGGCAATGGACTGCACTTGGGGGTCGTCTCCTCTCTGCCTCAATATTTCCCTGTGAATTGTCTATTCAGTGCACTGCGAAATAACTGTCTGCCGGTGCCCCTCTCTTTCTTAGCCCGAGGAGGATTTACTTCCTCTACCCGGTAGATTCCATCAGCTGCATTCTCTCTCTCTCTTTTTTTAAGGGCATGGGTGTCTTTTATTAAGTATGTAAACCACTGATTAAGATAGTGTCGCTTTCACAGCCAATTGGGAGGTGGGGTGGAAGGTGTGTGGATATGCCAGAGAAAACGCACCACTGCAACCAGCAGCAATACCAACAGCAGGTCCAAATAAATAAATAAGTGTCCGATGCAGCAGCCAGGGAAAGAGCACCAGCACTATGATATCTGAGTACTTGTGAGCATCTTAGATCAGGCCATATTAATACACCAAAAGAGAGAGAGGATTTAAAGAGGAAGAAGAAGAAAAAAAAAACCTAGAGGGGGAGGGGGTGCAAAGCACCACTGGATTGTCTTCTCATGTTTATGGCTGCCTCACATTTATCAAACACTGCTCCACAGGCACATCACACTTTGTTGATACTGTCAGTTCTTGCTCAAACAAATTGCTCATGCCTTCCTTGTCTTAGTCTTGTCTGAAAACATTGCTTCGGGGTCCAGGCTTATGTTTCTCCCACCACATTACTGTTTTATTAGGACTTGGTGAGGTTGTAAAGGGAAAGCTTTATTTCCAGGACACAGATGAAATACTTAGCAGGTCTGTCTTTTTTGAGTGCAGGGAAGGCAGGGTGGTAGGGGCAATAGTGAACAACTGACTTGGGCTAGGGGGAGTCTGCTCTGCCTGCTAGCAGTTAAGACTAGGCAAATAATATGGGCAGTGTACAGCTTCTTATATTTAGTTTGGTCAGCACTATAATGGTATCTGGTTACTTCAGTTAATACTAATCAATGTATTTATCCTTTGTACTATTATCTACTTTCTTGCAATATGCTTTATTTATAAAAGAGGACCCATTTGAACATATCATCTCTGTGTTTTCACTATTTTATATGCCACCATCCCCCCCCCCATTTTCTGAGAAGTAAAATCAATCTTCTGACTTGTTAATGTGAAGAATGACAAGCCAATGGTGAGAATCAAGTCAATGTTATCATGCATTAAAAAAATAAATAAAAAGAAAAAATTTAAATCGTTTAATTCTAAAACACCTATCAATTCATCCTCAGTAGATCTTTGTAATATAAATGGTTAGGAAAAAAACATGTTTATGATTAAAGTATAACTTGGAATTAGACTACTTAGAAAAAAAATTGATTCTTATTTTTCTCCATCATAGACAGAGGAAAAGGCTGAAGTAAGAGCAAGGGATCCTCTAGAGAAATGAATTTCTTTAGAATGAGGAGTGCAAAAGCTTGCCACCTGTAACTAAGACCTCTCTTGGCTGCAGAGTAAATCCAGTTCAATAGCTAACCCTTGTGGAAGCTATATCCCTTTCCATGCCTGAGGAGGCACTGCAAAGATGGAGACTGTCTTGTTTAACCAGGAACTGTCCTAGAAAGGGTGAAAAGAGACAAGGGCAAAATATAACCAGAAAATAGACCCAGATTTTGTTGAGAACTTTATTTCCTTTTTAGAGTTTATCTTACACAAAAACACATCCAACACAAATACTGGGACTTTAGTTTTGTTTAGTTAAATTTTTGTTTATTCGTGTGTTCTTTTGCCCTGGTAAATGATATGTCATATTCAAGAAGAAAGATCTTCAAATTAAAGGTCAATTGGACATATATATTGTTTGCCTGAGTATCTGTGTCATTAACTTCTTCATATATATATATATATATATATATATATATATATATAATTTTTTATTGTTGAAAGCATTACAGATGTCCTCTTTCTTTCCTCCTTTGATCCCCTACATCCCTTTCCTGCCCTCTCCGAGGCCTTCCCAGTACTATTGTTTGCCCATGGTCTATGCATATATGCATATAAATCCTTTGGTTAATCTCTTCCCACCACTCCCACCCCTTTCCCTCTGAAATATATGGGAAATGTTAAGCTAAATAAAGTAAGTTTCATATGATCTCACTTATATGTGGAATCTAATGAACAAAATAAACTGATGAACAAAACAGATCCAGAAACATCGAAACATGAATCTTCCTCTTATACTTTTAGAAAATATATTAAATATAAAATGCACTATGCACATTAAATAAAATACTGATGACTTAATACTTCCTAAAATCATGTTTCTCCTACTATTTTACCTCTCTATGTAATAACCTTAGTCTTGTCAAGCTTTAATACTGAATGCAGCTCCTGGGATATAGCTCCCTCCACTCTTTTTTTATTATAGCCGAGTCTTTGAAAAGTAGAATCTGTATATGAGAACCAATGACTATGACTTAAACAAACATCAGACACTTAGTAATTATGAGGGATTTCTGGACTAACTTTGCATTAAGATATGGCCGCTTACTTTATTGTCTTCTCCCCATTTGTGCAATTATTAGAACTCTGGGAAATTAATATGACAAGGGTGAGCATCAACTGAGATGGCCTCTTCCTGCCTTCTCAGTTAGAAATAAGGTCCTTGAATACTATTTGCCCCACATTTACATATTGAGATGTCATTTTTTTCTTAAAGAACAAAGTTACTTAAATCACTTCAAGAGCAAATGGAAGTGCCAAAATTTTGGAAGACATTCTAAGCATGCATTTTAAAGTGGCCTAAAATCAATATCAAACTATATCAATTTTCTTTTTAAAATAAGCAGTCTATAGGGTATTATATGATTGAGATAAGTAAGATTTATTTATTAGGAAGGACTTTGGGTACATTAATACTGTAACATAGGCCTGGCATATTGATGCTTTATTTGATCACACTAACATGCATTCTGTGAGATTTATTGAGGAAGAATTCTCCTTTTGATACACTTTGTGAACCTCCTGGGTAAAATTGTCCATTGCATAGCAGTTGGCTGAACAGGTTGAGGGGACAGTGAGAAAGGAAATCATAAACCCAGGAAGCAGAATTCTCAAGCTGAAGTCAGAAGCCCTTTGTATGATTGAAAGATACTAGATTGTTTACCCTCTAAAACAGCTGTAGTGCCCAGATAATTATTAACTTAAGCTTCTTGAGGACAAGCCCTGAGCCTTACCTGTTCAGTCTTATTCTATATTTAGTGTATGAATAATAAATAGTGCCAAGTTGAAAATAGGTATGTCCCAATTAATTATGATGGAGTTAAATCATCCCTTCTCTTCTTAATATATCAGCACTCATACTTTGTTAAATAATGTACTTGAATTAATTTTAACATTTTATAAGCTATATTAATTTAGGAAGCAGGTTTCCTATGGGAAAGTTAACATAGCAACAACTCTTGATATAAATTTGTAAGTGAATGCAATTTGACCAGTTGTTAATATTTAGTTTCCAGACACATTTTTTCTTTAAAAATTCCAAATATTCAAATATTTTGCAGTAGATTGCGAACTTTTTCCATGAAAACAAATGTAATTTTTTTTGAAGGAGGGGCATGATTAAAATTTACTGACTTAACCCAAAACATTTAAAAAGACAAGCTCATTGCCACCATTTTATTTGAAAATGTCAAGCAGTTTTGTAATACTAAAAAAAGGCATCTTCCGCACATTCCTGTGTAAAGAGGTGGGTGAGGATTAACTTAGAGCCTTGGCAGCTGAAGCCCCCTGCTGTGTGATGATGCAAATGGCATCTTGGCCTAATGTGCTCTGCAGCACACAAACACACAGGAAAGCAGTCCTGGGCATGAGTGAAATGGGGACTCTCATAGCCTTAGTGGATGGAACCTATCTTCAGCTTTTATAACCAGAAAGGATCCAGAAAGTATTTCTAATCACGCGAGCTTATGACCAAGTAAATGAGAGAACACCTACTTTGTTTATAGATTAATGTAACAAATAAATCCTAATAAAATTATCGTTTTCATCAAATAAATGGTGAGATGAATAGTTTTTGTGAAAACTGTCAGGAACCTGGGTCAGTTTAATGAAGATAAATAGCAAAGTTAAAATAAGCTTTCTATGCAGTTGTTTACATGTGTTGGGCCTAATCTATGTTGGGCTAGGAAATATTTTGTTAGCCTTCCCTTCCTTTGAGTTTGGAATCATTCTCTTGGCCTTTTTTCTTACTGAAGCATTTCCTGTATTATTAGAACACAATAGTTTTAAAACAAATAGGGATTAAATATATGTTCATATAGTTTATTTAGGATTATGACATGGAATTTGTGTTAATGTCTAATTAGTAGAGAATATTTCCACTGTGAACAATATTATTTATCACAAAGGTAAAAACATAAAATAGGTTCCTTAATACAAGTAAGAGTTGTGGACCAATTCTTATGGGTAGCCTATCATGGAAGCCTATCAGATAACGGTAAGTAATGTAGCTTTATTTATTTTGATTCCACCAGCTACAGAACAAATAATTGAACATATGCATATAATTTTTATTCAAGAAATGAGCAGTTGGTTCTATAAATGTGTTCAATAGGCTTCTTTAAACAGGTATGAAGTTGTTTTCATCCTAAAAGTATGTAGCATATTTAAAAATTTAGGAAAGTAAATATTCTGCTAAATTAGGTATCAGTTGAATATTAATACCAAAATCAGAGATGTAATTATTGAAAAAGGAAATATTCCTCAATCATTTACCTGTATATGCACATATATACAAGTTTAAACTGTACTGTTATTTTTAGGCTGAAGGATAACTTCATAATTTTGTCAGTAATCAGAGTTTGGAGCTCCTAGGAATAAAGTGTAGGAAAAGGCAAGAATTTGTTTGCACTCATTATTTTCTTTTACCCTGTTTATGAATGTTAACAAGTATATTTTAAAATACATTTTCTTAGGTTGTAACAATGATTAACTTTTCTACTTAAAAACACAGAAGCCAGGTTTACAATTTCTGAATCTGCAATAGAGCTGAGCTTTTATTCTGGATCTTCTTTTGTGCTTATGAAACTGAGTGATGAGAACCTCTGCTACCTGAATAGATCCAGGGTTTGAGGTTGCAAGGGAATCTGCCAGGGAGAGAGCTGGCCATTAATTATTCACATTCTATTTTAGAGGACTTTGAAGTAAATATTAAAACAGTCATTATTCAACTTGAGGATAACACTTTCTGACTCAGCAAATAGTTTTTATTTGAATATTTATATCATATCTCAGCCATTTGAATACTGAAAGGGAAACCCCTGGTAAGTAATAAATAGCTCCTCTGTGGCTAGATATTGATGTCATCAGGGATTGTTTAGAAAATAAGAATAAGCATTCCTTTACTTTCAGGAACATAGAGTCTTAAAGCTGAGTGTGTTTAAGTCATGCAAATGATTTCACATAAGAAAACAAAAGTCCTTTTATAGGTCATATTGACCCCCTAATAAATTTATATATGTGGCAATGACTTATTTATAGTAACTGCACATTGTTTATCTAAAGTCATCTTTGGGAATGCAGTGAGAAAGACCTTCCTAATGAGGCTATGCTGCTGACTGCTAAGTGTATAGCTGCTATATTGATTTGGTGTAATTTATAAAGCCAGTTAATTTGTTCTTGTAAAGGAATATTTTTAGTGTCTTTGTTAAAATTGTGTGCATTTAAAAATGCAAGTGTCTTTCAAATACCAATTGAAATATCAAGGACTAAGATTTATAGTACATAAAATTTGTTTTTACTTTTTTAAATAAATTCAGGTATTACACTAGCTTGTCCTATACCCCCCAGGGAAAATGTCCATCACACCTGTACCTTCAGTTTATGATCACACCTTATATGGCCCCTGTTTTTCAGTCTGAAGTAGTACTTAGGTTGCAATGAGAAATGATTAGTTTATATTTAACAACAAATAAAATGTATGATAAGTATCTTATATAATCGTCATTTCTTTACTGCCATCTACTTTACTAGTATGTGCTTTAGTCTGAATAGACACTCGGCTTCCTTAACACTCTCCAGTAATAAAAAATATCCCCTATTCCTGACCATGCTGACAGCTTGAAAGACTCATTAAGAGAAATGAACAGGAATGAAGAATAGAGAAGGAGTATTGCTAAAACCTATATACTGAATACATACAGAGTGGGTGCTTTTCTTTTCACCCTCCAAAGCAAGTACCCCGATGTTTTACTTAGCAACGTTAAATCATGTATTAGTATAATGTGCTTTTACTTGTTTTAGTTATTGAATATTGTGTGAGTTCAACCTCCTTAGTCTCATACTAAAAAAATGGCAAAAAGAGAAGGGAAAGAATATAAAACAGCCAGCCAAACACACACACAGAAATGCCTGGCAAAGCCTACTAAATTAGCATATGCTAGGCTGACTATTTCCCTCTGTTGTTACATAATCCCTTTCTAATGGGAAATCAGTTCTCATTCTTAACCCTTTCAGGAGGTTTGGAATTCTCCCACTGTTATGTTTTATTTTGCTTCGTTTATTTTCTCATGAATTGCGTAAATCATCTATTGAGGGGCTTTGATGTCAAATTCTTTTCTCTCTTCAGTCTTTCTGTATACAAATGTTCTATTCTGTGCCCAACTTCAGGATTCAAGAATCAACTTTTCTATAGCTTTCACTGAGAGGATCTAATTAGTATTTTGGGCTCTCTTTACTCACGTGCAGCTTTCTTTAGAAAATGTATTAGTTCTATGAGGTTCCCCTAAGGATTCATAATACTCTGGTTTGTTACATGTCCTGTGATATTCAGTGTGCCTTAATTATGCACTTGTCCTCATTTCAAAGCCTTTTCACGGATCATGTGGGATAGAACAGGGGTCTGGCTGTAAATTCAGTGTCATGTATTAATGTGTAGGTGGTATTCAGAGAGGATTTTTCTGAAGGCAATTATATATCTATGACTCTAGTACAGCAAGCAGTTACATTTTGCACTTAATAGTTACCCTGCCAAGGCAGAATGAAATTCACCATTGTGATACATAATACAGTATCTGTTATTTCTAAATAGTTCCTTGCACTGGGAATGAAGTACAATGAGTGAATATGTGTGTCCCTTATTCTGAATAGGGATCATTCCTTTCACTCTCCCAAGCAAAAAGAAGAATCAGAAATTGTTCCTAAATCAATACTCTATTCCCTAATTAGTCCATTAACATATTTTGCTATGGTGGGATCTCAAAGTTATCCTACTTATTATTTCAGGCTCCAGATTTTTAGATCATATTAATTGCCCGAGATCTTCATGGACTGCCAAATGTCAGTGCATTGCTAAATTTGAGACATTATATTTTAAGTTTTTTATTTAGATGTAATTCAGACAGTATAGAGAAACATAGAACTCCCTTCTCAAGCATCCTGTGCAGAGGGAGGGAAGGAGAGAAAGAGAGAGAGGAAAGAAGAGAGGGAGGAAAGGAGAAAGAGAGAGAAGGGAGGATGGGGAGAGAGGGAAGGAGAGAGAGAGTATCTTTTTAAGATAGGGAATTCATTTGTGAAGGAAGAACTACAAGAATTGGCTCATTTAGTATGTCACCATTTATAAGGAAGATATTTTCTTACATTGAATGAGATTGAGAGTGTAATTTTCATTAATTGTATCTTTGGCATACTTGTATTCCTCTGTGCATTATATAAAAAAATTGAGTTTAATTAGTAAATACAGCTGTTATTCTTTTTTTATTCATGACTCTTATGATAAAACATTTTATAAATTGATATACTAACAATTTTAATCAATTTTTATTTTATTTTATAAAAATTGCATTATTTTTGAAGCCATATTATTATTAGTAGTATCCTAATAATTACTAGTATCCAGAAATGCATAGGAGATTTTTTTTAGGAGATTTTTTTATTATATTAATTTTTAACCAGAGTATGATATATTTGTTTTAGTAGACAAAATAATGCCATCTGTCTTTTATTAGTTATTTTAAGCATTTATGCCTTTTTAATTAACAAGAGAACTAAACATTATTTTTCCTCTATGCTATGATCTCTATAACCCCTTTGTATATTTTTATTATAATGTTTGGAATGTTTGACATTTACCTATCCGTCTCTTGTTCTGGACTATAAGCCCCTAACATACAGGATCTTAGTCTTCATTATATTTCAAGGATCTAATCCAGTGTCTAATCTGTGCCTTTTTTCAATGTTTTCATTCCACTGATTGATTAGTTTTCTCCCAATCCATTTAATCTTGACATATCTCTTTAATTGGATCCAAATAATACTTAAGAATTTATGTTAGAACTGCCAAAATGCCAATACAGTATACAAGAACAGAATAAATATTTGCAATGGATTTTCATTTGTATGTAATGTACAGAGAGTACACAAATAGATACTAAGAAACACAAACAATTATAAATAATGACATACTTCACAAAAATATGGAATCATTGCTTTCGCTTATGGTAGGCGGTTCAAATTTACACTGAAAACATTTGTCTCACAACTTTGAATCTCTCCAATTTCCCTGGGCTTTATAATCCCTTGTCTTTTTCCTCTTACTTACTAAAGATTTATATCCTAGCTTCAAAAATATTTTCGATGAAGACTTTGGATAAACAGGAAGCCAAATCATCTTATTGTTCTACTTAGAGTAGCAGGTATTTCTGGCTAAATGTATAAACAAAGAGACTGACCTTGATCTGCCAGATTATCCCTGTGGATTGACCTGCTTTTGTTATTGCCAAGCTATAGGGTAGAGGTTACCTAAGTAGTCACTGAAGTACAGATTCAGACTACATTCTTCTCAATGGAACTGGGGGAGTTTCATCCTTTTTATTTAAAATAAGGAGTTTTAAAGAAAACCCTAAATACTGGTGTGTTTTGTTTTGTGTTTTAATACTTACTCATACTCCTGTGATTGGAGACATGTTTTCTGTGGCTGGATTTGATTTATTTATTTTTAATATTAAAGGACAGTGAGAGGTAGGTTGGGAATATTAACTAACTTAGAAGAGAATTTAAGTATAGTTGTTAGGATATGAACACCAAAGGAGAATAGTCTTTGTACAATTTGTAGTGACTCTATTTCCACAGAAAGTGCTTTTCCCAAAAATTATCAGTGAAATGTAGCTTTTTCTTAAAAGTCATTTAAATTTTTTTCAATTTAAAAATCAATTTTCCTGATTTTTTTTAACCATTTCATGACTCTTGGCATTTGAAAAGATATTAACTAGGCTAAGTTTAAGATTTACCTGACACTAAGTACTGAAATTATTGTGTCATCCTTATGCTGAAACACACATTCAGTAAATAAATATCTCAAGTAGATTAAATGAGCTCAATTTATTAGGCATTTTTGCCACTTTAAGGAGCTGATATTCAGAATTACATTCCCCCATAGCTTCTGTTAGCACCTAATATGCTTTACGTTAAAGCATGTCAAGATGATACAACAGAAGATTAACCTCCTGAGTAATGTGACTGTATAATTCTTGCTGATCAACTTTCCAGAGCCTAGTGAATAAAAGAAATGTAGCTTGGATTATTTTAATGTAGGTTTGTTGACTGTTTTACTATTTTGATGTGATGAAAAATTATTTCAATATCTTACTAATTCTATTCATTATATTGAGGATATTCCTATAAATCTACTACTAGAAATTATATACTTTATTTTATTTTATTTATTTTTTAAAATATACTTTTATTGATATTAGAGAGGGGAAGGAGAGGGAGAAAGAAATAAAAACATCAATGATCAAAGAGAATAATTGATAGGCTGCCTCCTGCACATTCCCTAATGGGGATTGAGCCAGCAACTCAGACATGTACCCTGACCCCTAATCCAACCATGACCTTCTGATCCATAAGTTGATACTCAGCCACTGAACCATGAAAGCCAGGCAGAAATGACATATTTTAATGTTTTATGTGTAACCACATGATATCTGAAACACTAGAAATATGAGGGGGAGTTACACCTTCATATTTTTCAACGTTTTCAGTTGTAATGATTTTTCAATTTGATATAAGAAGGACCGTACCTGTTACTTTAAATGCTAAAGCATTTCAGACCAACATTCTTGTCCAGTTATCATATTAAATATGATACCCATAATATTCATCAGAAGAACATTATACTAAGTGCATTGTCTTTATAGAAAGACTAGAGGCCGCTGCATGCATCCTCTTACAGTCTGGGAGCCCTCTGGAGATGTCTGCCTGCCGCCTAGGGATTGGGTCTAAGCTGACAGTCAGACATCACTCTTGCAATCTGGGGCTCTCATAGTTTGGGACCCCTCCCTCCTTACTGCCTGCTTGCAGTGGAAGTGGTAGAGGCTCCTGCCACTGCTGCCACTGTTGTGCTCGCCAGCCATGAGCCCAGCTCAGGGCTTCTGGCTGAGAGGACACCCCCTGTGGAAGCATACTGACCACCAGGGGGCAGCTCCTATATTGAGTGTCTGCTTCCTGGTGGTCAGTGTGCATCATAGTGACTGGTCATTTCACCATTCAGTCAATTTGCATATTGAATAGCCTTTTATTATATAAGATTTGATGTTAACTAGCATGAAAAAAACTTTTCCTATATAATAAAAGGCTAATATGTAAATTGACCAAACAGGGAAACAACTTAATAACCAAACAACCAGTTGCTATGATATGTGCTGATCACCAGGGGGTGACATGGAACAAGGAAAGTGTTGGCAGCAGGTGGCAAAGTGCAGAACATGGCGGGCATCATTCATGGCAGGATGGTGAAGCAGGTAAGCAGGGGTTCCATACCAAGGCAGGTTGCTGGTCACTGTCATTGGGGTGAGCCTCTGATGGTTACTAAAAATTCTTTGCTCCTGTGTGCCTTGGCCCCACCTGGCACCCACTCCTGGTACCTGGCACTGGTCTGATCACTTGGCACTGTCAGCAGGTGCGAGGGGTGGCTGCCAGACCCAATTGCCTCTCAGGGCTGCTTCACTTCCCCCAACTCCTGAGGGGTCATCAGGGTTGACAGCCGCCTCTCGTAACCACTGCCAGTGACAGCCCCACTTGCACTTGTAGCCAGTGCCAGAGCCACTGCTTGCACCCATTGCCAGTGCCCGGAGCTGGTCCTGATCACTCCATGCTGTCAGCAGGTGCGACTGGCGGCTGCCAGCCTCTATTAACCTTGAAGACTCCTCCACTTCCCCCTGCTCCTGAGAGGTGATCAGGGCAGCAGCCACTGCTAGTACCCGCTGATGGCACATCCCCACTTACCCTGTTGCTGCCTCGGGCCCCAAACTCTTTGTGGTTTTAGCCTGTGAGAGTAGACAGAGGACCTGGGGCCACTGCAAGAGGGGCCAGGCGGGGGTGTGGAGGATGGGCTGAGACCTGCCCCGTGCCCACTGTAGCCTCTTGCCCACAGTTCCTTTCAAGGTGCACAAATTTATACACTGGGCCCCTAGTGTGTTCATAACATTTATGAATATATTGTTAAGAGTCAAATAAAATTTACAGAGGATAATTTCCTATCTCTGCTTTATTTTTTAACATAGAAGTGCTATGGATGAGATAAGACTAATGGTGTTGTGAAATCTCAATTTGCCATATCTTTTCACTTCCATGGAATAACTAAGATAACGATATTGGTAGAGAAATAAGTTCATATATTTTTTAGATGTCTGGTATAGGTCAAAAAGTCAGATTTGCTTTAATGTTTTATTTTGCTTTTCCAAATTTATTGACTGTGCAAGTCAGACTACCAATAAAGCAGAACAGATTATTTTTTTAAGGATATGATGGCAAAAAAGTACATTTTGTAATGCAACAACTATGCTTACAGGTTGAGTATGGTCAGGTTGGGAAGACTAATAATTTGTATATTTTAGTGATGGTTTTAGTATTAAATAACAATAAATTTAATCAGGCATTATGGATAGTTTCTCCTAAGACCTTTGTATCACCTGGATGTGCAAGATAAGAATGGTGACAGAGCAAGAGTGAGTGATAGATACCCTTGATTCTTGAGTAGAACACACACAGTGGCTATGCTAAACTATAGTCAGTGTGGAGATGGTAATAAGGCTGGCCTGGTGGGTGTTCTTTATTTTGTAGTAGGAGTTCTCTATTGTGTAGAGGGAAATGATATCATTGGACTACTTCAGGCTTTGATTTGAGGAAATGTTTGCTGCAGCAAGACATAATAGTAGGAATCAAGGGACCTAAATTCTCATCTAAGCCATGCCACTCTTTTAGACATTTGGGCAAGTTACTTCTCTTTTGCAGCTCAGTTTCTGTACTGCAGATTCAAGGATTGGCATTGCATCCATTCTTTGGTGATGTCTTGTAGAAAGATCTTATGGAGAGTTGCAAACTATAAAAAGATCATGATTTTTTTTTCTTTTCAATTTCCACTTAAGGATATTTTTATTATATTAACTGTGTACTCTTAAAATACCTTTACTAAAGGTTATTATATCTAATCATGCATTATTTGGTATTTAAAATTTTTAAACACCTAAAGAGATTTTTATTTTGGTACATGTGTATGTATACATTTCAGAAGCTTTTTTTGCTCCCAACAAGTTTTATAAATTAATTTTATAATCATCCATCTGAGTTTGGGTCATACTTTTTTTTCTTCATGAAATTACATCCATATATCAGTTTTTAAAACTAGTAAATTGTTGCTCCATTAGTCATTTTTATTATTAGGAAATAGACTGAATAAGCATTGTATTTTGTGTTCAATTTTGTTTTTATGCACATTAATTTATGTTTGTGTGTATGTGTGTGTAAACTTTTACAATCATTTTATTTTTTATACTTTTTGTCTTGCTTACGCATAACTTTCACCATTCATTGATTTATTTTTCAACAAATAAAATGTTTGAAGGTAGTGTTATAAATACAAATGAAAAAGATAGAAATAGTTTCTACCCTTATGGAGTTAACAGTCTAGTGGCTGAGACACAGAATAGACAAATGAAAATATACAATTCTTTTTTTCTTTTTTTTTCAATAGCAACAGAATGTGAGTATATCAGTGAAGATATAAAATCATTAGTTTAACAACAATATTATAAACTCACTGGGCTTTCAAGATATTTATTTAAAGTTGCATTAAAGAGCTCTCATTTCTCTAGTTTGTTATCCTGAAAAATATTCTCAGCATGATGCCTGCTTCTTCTTCCTTTTTTTATTAATACAATGTGAAAGAAGGTGACAAGTTGAACAAGAAATATTTAAGCATGCTCCATTCTAACTGATTTGTTCAAGAGGATGATTCATTTAATTTCATAAAGGCTCAGTGGGCCAGAACAGATGACCAGGTCAGCTGAGGGATGTAGGGGAGAAGAGGTCTGCGAGAAGGATCTCTGTAACAAGCAACAATATTTAGTTTTTTAGAGCTAACGTTCTGCTTGAGCAATTTTGAGCACCAGTCACTTAAAGAGCTGCTGATGCCTTAGGGAAAACATTTCTAAAGTGTCCTATCTAGAAACAATGCTGCAAGTGTACTGTCATATATATTAAAACTCTGGCCCTTGCTTATATTACAATACATTGTTGCTGATCAAAGCCTGTACTGCAATGATATTTCTTCTTGACAGTGGATTAAGTGTTGTTCCTGAAATCTTATTTCTTGCTCAATCTGCTCTGAATATGATTGAAATATCAATCACATAGTAAACAAGGCTGGAGAATAGATGAGAACACCATTTAAAAACTTTTCACAAAATATATTTTATATACAATTACTTAAAATGTTAGGAAATACAAAATCATATGAATGGGCTGCAAATATTCTTGATGTCTTTATATAACCTTTTTTTAGTATTTAAGTTTGACGACCTTCACTTGTAAATGATGTCATATTTTTAACAGATTATATGGCATTTTTGAATATTATTATAGATGTTTTCATGGAGTAGATGAAACACATTTTGTAGCATGTAGGATAAAACATTTTTATATATACTTTGGAAATCATAATGGTGGTGGTCTAACACAGTGATTTTCAACTGGTGTGCTGTTGCACACTGGTGTGTCCCAATAATTTTTAATACGTGCAATATCTAATCATTTAGTCAGAGGCACTGACCGCTTTTCCCTTAGATTGTCAAATAAAAATGACAACAGCCAACACAGTAATGGCTGTCTGGTGTGAGTGAATTAAATTTATACCTTTTTGTTTTTGTCAGACTGGCCAAAACAATGAAATATATTTTTGGTCTGCTGCAGAATTTTAGTAATTAGTTTACCTGTGCCATGGGATAGTAAAAATTGAAAATCACTGGTCTAGCATGTATAGTGACTCTATTTAAAGTCTTGTTTATCTGAATTAAAATACAACAGTACAATGCATAGCTAGAAAAAACTCAGCTAAAACATTATCTTGAATTTTGCTCTTTAAAAAAAAATAAACTATAAAATTAAAGCAATTCAGGTAAGTGCCCTGTTGCAAGCGATAAAATGAAAAACCATAGCTTTATACTAAGTGATTTAGCTGAAAATATATTCAGTTTTCCAAAGCATGACAGAGATTCATACTTATTTGGAAACTTGTGCAGAGGGAACTAGGTGGTGCTGTTCTGTCATCTTTGTGTCTTAGTGACTTCTTAGGTCCTGTTCCGGATTCATTTAACACTTTCATACAACAGATGCATTAGGTTTGGTTTCCTAGTGGCATTTCTTTTTATTAACTAAGTGTATATTGATCTTGCATCTTTGGTTTCAGCAGTATTTTGGTACAGCGTAAAAAACTTTCTTCCTAAGTAAACAGTTATGTCATGGTTTGCTCATTTCTTTAACATTTAAGACACTATATTGAATTATGAAATCTTCAGATATTATGCATTTTTAAAATCTTTGTATTTGGCTGTTTATTTGCTAAAATGTTTACAATATAATTTAGTCAAAATTTAAAGTTGTGAATTTTGGTACAGATTGATTTGCTTTAGTATAAAAATGCCACAAAATATATAAGCTCAAGGAAAACACTTCTATTATTTGAAATACAAAAAATGGAATTAAACCCTTAAACAAAAGAAATGAGAAACCTTTCCTTGAAAAAAATATTGTTTGCTTAATTTACTTCTCTGTAATACTACTACTACTACTACTACTACTACTACTACTAATAATAATAATAATAAAGTAGTGACCTCAATTAAGCTTCCAGTTAATCTTTTCATGTTTAAGGACGTCCTTAAGTTAATTGTGCCTTCCAAGATAAAATAATGCACTTATTTCAAGCTAAATAACAACCAACAAAGTTACTTCACTGTCCATTTATAGTTGTTACACTGGTGCCTCTGAAGTACATTTTTCTTAGTAAGAAATACAGTTTCTTTTAGATCCATTTAGATTTAAGAAATGCAGATAAGTAAAAACTTAAAGAGATTGGATTTTTTTTCTATCAACATCATCCTGTGTTATATAGGAACCATTGTAACTTATGTGTGTGTTAATGATTTTAAGATACTTTTGGAGAAAGGAATCCCATATAATTTATTTTTTAATGAAAGTCTAGATGTAAAATAAGGATGAAGTACTTAGAGAGTTGTACTCATGCACCACAACTTCTATCATTTTCAATGAGGACAAAAATAATTTACATTCTTTATTTCTGATATAATAAGTCTTCCTTGTTAGTATTTACATAATAAAATATCTCTTTTACCTTGATAGGGAAATTAATTTTTTTTTGTAGAAAACTCTTTGTATTTTCTGTTATCTCAGACATCTTTTATCTATGGAAGACAGAATCAATATGAAATTTTGTCCATGGCATGTCATCTTAGAATTCAAAGAGATAATCTCTTGAGATGAACATCTTAATCTGGACTAATAAACCTAAGTGAAAGTGCTGCTAGACTTCACTGCTCACGTCTGGCCTTCTGGCCTTCTGAAATAAAATGGAAGTTGCAAGTATTAGAATGAATAACAGTGGTTAAACATTTGGCAAGTTCAGCATGGAGAAACTGCGAAGGAGAGCTGGGATTATTCCTTCACAAGAAATGCCTGCATTTTCTATAAAATTAAATTTTCCAAAGAAAGATTGGGTAATTTTTTTTATAGTGCTGTAACCTTAAAAATGTGAAGAGACCTGGTGATAAATTCATACACATTTTGAGATTATGTAAAAAGTTGGTATTTATGTTTTGAGTTTTAATTATTTGTATTACAAAAATAGTTTAACATTTATGACAGTTAAGTTTGGACTACACAAAGAGATTATGAAAGCCATATATTGGCTGTGTCTAACTGCTCAGAAATATGCAGTGTTTGATAATGAATGCTCTAATTTTTGAAAATTGAAAGTTTGGCAGTTATACTAATTTAAAATATTCAACTTTAATATATTAGATATTAGACTTATTTTATGGAAAGTTAAATGACAATATCATCAGGACCAAAGGGTTGTAGCTAGCTTATTTTTAAAATGCTCTATACTTCAAGTAAAGCATATTTAGTGAAAAAATATTTGATGACTGAATATATTTCAAAATTATTTTCCAGAATACAGCACGTCTATAGGTTATTTTATTTTTCTTAAGTGTAAAATCTGAAAACTTGTAACCCTGGTAACTTTATTATTTTAGAAGAAAAATTATAAGGGAAAAGACTAACATATCTCTAACAATATGTTTTCTCCTTGGACTGAAGCTCCAGAATTAACACCAATATATATTCATTTTTCATAATTTCTTGTGGTCAATATTTCTTGAAGACCTGGTATTTAAATAAAAGAGGCTTTCTTCACAGTTATTTTTTATGAAGACTAATCTCAGGCAGTGTAGCATGAGCCATTGACTGTTAGTAATCAGTGGCAGGAGACAGATTCCTTGGCATGTCTTTTTTTTTTTTTTCTCCCAGGAGCTTCATTGTATCTTTCCAAATGCTCCTTTAGAAACTTCTGTAGAAGTTCCTTTTCATCTCGCCATGTTTTATCAGTGATGAAAGATTTATATCTTATGGATCTAAAGCTGTTTTTCACTTTAAAAGGTAGACTAAAGAAAAATAAAAAAATAAAACAAGAATAGTAAGGGATTTTTAGATTTCTTTTGAGATCAGAGTCAGATAACAGAATAGGTGAAAAAAAAAGCAAAGGGAGAAATGATGGTAATTAGGAGAAAAAAGCAACAGTGTAACAGGATAGATGTAGATCTTTTGGACTCAAGTATAGTTTTCTTCATTAAACAGATAGAAAATATAAACTTCATATGAGGCTTGATATAAAATTATGGTTGATGTCAACAAATCAAGTTTTGATGGACCCAATGGATACAGATATCATACATGGTTAAAGAGATTAGAATAGAACTAAGTAAAGATTGTGAATGATTTTGGTGCAACATGCCCAGAACCTAATTTCAGTGAGGCAGCACAGTAATGAATTCCAACACTGTAAAATATAGGTATAATTGATTTGACCCACATATGACCTAAAAAAAAAACTTTTTAAGTATATCTCCCTTATTTGGTTTAGTCAAGATTGAATTTGTCTTAAAACAGTTCTTGCCTACTACCCAACCCCAGCCCTGCCTCTGGCAGGCAAAAAATAAAAATAAATAAAACAAAAATAGTACTCTTGTCCTCTCATCTTTCTATACTGGCATTAATATGACTGGAAGTGATGGGAATACAATAATTAGGAGGTGCTTGTTTTTTGCTGGCCAGTCCCAGGAGAAATGCTTCTTATGTGGCATTGTAATTTACAAATTGTCAACTTTTAAAAAAAGTTTCTTATTCTGGCTACAAATGGTCAGAGGCGAAACTGGCAAAAGCAACGAAAGAGAACAGTTTTAAAAACAGCAATGGTGCCCTGGCTGGGTGGCTCAGTAGGCTGGAGAGTCATCCTTTATATGGAAAGGTTGGACACATATTTCAGGTTTTGTCCCTGGATGGGTCAATGTTTCTCTCAGTCTCTCTCTCTTTCTCTGCATCTCTCTCTCATCAATGGAAACATACTCTGGTAAGGGTAAAAAAATGGCTTAATCATTGATTTCTTTTCCTGAGATATTGATTTCAAAACCCCCCAAAATTTACAAAACAAGTTGCTACCTTTAACTCTTGATGTGTCAGTTAGCAAGCAATTCAAAGGAGTCATTGCTGGATTGAAATAAAATATTTAAAATTGAGGAGAACTTGGCATTTTAGGTAGTCATCATCCTTATCCAAATGTCTAGAAATAAATACAAATTTTGGAAAGAAAAAAGGCACTTGCAAAAACATTGTCTTCTTCTTTAATGTAAACTAAATTAGGTAGTGTAAGTCAGAGAGATGTGACAAGCATTGAGAAATGAAAACGGTATATTTATTAGTATAACATTAAGAACTTAATTTAGCCCTGGCCAGTTAGTTTAGTTGATTAGTGTGTCCTCAATATGCCAAGGTCGACTTCATCTCCATCCAGGACACATACAACAATCAACCGAATGCAAAGAGTAGAATAACAAATCTCTCTAGAAAATAATCAATAACAAATAAACAAAGAAATTAATCTAAATGTGCTAATAATGTAAAGTAGTCCCCTGATATTATTTAAGACAGTGTCACTATCAGAAATGATCTTGTCATATTTTTAACTTATTTATATTTTCTGCCTTTTTCCTATAGACAATAAATTTTGAGTGTAGAGATATTGTTTATTGTTTTTATCTTCTCCTTCTAGAATATAGTCTGGCACACATTCCCGATGAGCTAACTGGCCAGGGCTAGATTAATTCCTTGAAAATTGTTCAGTACATTTTTGTGCATGAATATATATCATGATCTTGATTTATTCTTTTAAATAAAAGACCCCTGACTTCTTGAGCAACTTCCTATAGTGAACAGAAATCCAGTTAACACTGTATTTAACATACACCTACTTACATTACTTATGATTAGTAAAGTTATTTAAGTCCTTTTTTAGACACATCATAACCCATATTTTATTATATATTATTTATTATTTGAGAACATTTTTAAGTTTTCTTATTGCATTAGGCTTGAAATAAAACACAATACTGCTATTGTTCATTAACTAAAGGAAAACAGAGGCAGGATATTTACTTGCTGAAACACAGTAAGAACATTTTTAAAGTATTAATATATTCCCTATGTTAGCTGTTAATATGACTACAAGTGATATTGCTGCTATGTAGTTCAGATGTGTGTGTGCATGTGCATTTTTTCCCCTGAAATTTGTTTGAAGTCAGGATATTATAACTTCATTATGTGAAAAAATCAAACCAAAGATCATAATAGGCCATAGGGGAAATTCTGCATAAGAAATCTGTTATAGCAAAATTGGAAGAAAGTTTAAAATAAACTCTGTGGTACTTTAGATTTAAGCATGATCTCATTCCACCCTATTTACATCTCATGCCAGAGCAGCAGCATATGTAAATGGAAAGTCCAAGGAGTAGGGCCTCAGGAGTCAGAGTTCTGCCCATGACTACGCCACTGGCTCCGCTCTCAAGGAATCAGTGCTCACAGGGTATTAGACTTGAATCAACTCCAAGGTATCTCCAGCTTGAAGCACAACTCCAATTCAGGAGTGAAAATAAGTGCATATACTTTGCAAAGATTAACATATGATAATGTCTTCATCATTAAATGGAGTTTTAGCTAAACAAGTGTTATAAAATGATGAAATAATTTCCTAGTTGTTTATAAAATTCTACTGATGAGTTTATTATGTGCGTATATATATATTCATAGATTGATATTTTGGCATATTATCGATACAGAAATACATAAACAAATCTGGTAGTCATAATTCCATTTCTTTAAAAATGTTTGTGCATGAATAAGTAATTCATTATATGTCTGACCTTTCACCTTATTCTTTGTAAGGAGACATGGATAAGTAGAAGAGGGGTTATTGAATAAATTTTTATTTTGTAAAACACTTCTAAGAAAAATTTTAAACTATTAGAAATTGTCAAACTTAATGGAAGAAAAGCAAAAAACAATAACTCTGATTCCAGGAATAGACTTTCATAAATGAAGCTACTTTTGCACTAAGTGCCATAAACACTTTTAAATATTTGTTAAGGCTCAAAATAAAGATAATGTTCTTAAACTACTTCAAGAGTGCTTTATACTTAATTAGAAATAATTTCCACATAGGACTACTAGACGTTGAAATAGAAAGCGGTGAAATGTGTTCTTGGTATTTAAAAGGATTGATACCTTTTTTTTTCATCTTTATTGCATAATTTAGAAGTAGACCCTCTTAAAGATAAAGAGAACTGAAGATCCTCAAATCATGAAATATAAAACCAGTTTGCACAAGTTGGAGCTAATCTAAAATTTCACTTTTACCAAACAGAATTTGCTCTTTTTTTCTATATTAACTTAAAAAAATTTTTTTTATTGTGTTACATGTATACGTATCTTCCCATTACCCACCCCCTCACAGGCATACCCCAACCCCCAGTGTCTATGTTCATTGGTTATGCTTATATGCATGCATATAAGTCCTTTGGTTGATCTATTATCTACTCCACCTCTCCTTAACCTTCATGCTATAATTTGACAATCTGTTTGATGCTTTACCACCTCTGTAACTATCCTTTTGTTCATCAGTTTATAATGTTCTTTATTATTCACAAATGAGTAATATCATGTGGTGTTTCTCCTTCATTGACTGGCTTATTTCACTAAGCATAAGGATCTCCAGTTCAAACCAGGTTGCTGTAAAAGGTAAGAATTCCTTCTTTTTAATTGTGGCATAGAATTCCATTGTGTAGATGTACCATAGTTTTTTGATCCACTCACCTGCTGCTGGGCACCTAGGCTGTTTCCAAATAGTAGCTATTGTAAATTGTGCTGCTATGAACATAGGGGTGCATAAGTCCTTTCTGGTTGGTGTTTGTAATTTCTTAGGAAAAATTCCTAAGAGTGGGATTGCTGGGTCAAATGGGAATTCCATTTTAAGTTTTTTGAGGAAACTCCATACTGTTCTCAACAGTGACTGCACCAGTCTGCATTCCCACCAACAGTGCACAAGGGTTCCTTTTTCTCCGCATCCTTGCCAACACTTGTTGTTTCTTAATTTGTTGATGATTGCCATTCTGACAGTTGTGAGATGGTATCACATTGACATTTTGATTTGCATCTCTCAGATAATTAGTGACTTTGAACATGATTTCAAGTGTCTCTTGACCTTCATTCTATCATCTTTCAAAAAGGTTCTATTTAGGTCCGTTGCCCATCATTTTATTGGATTATTTATCTTCCTTTTATTAAGTTGTATAAGTTGGCTGTAGATGTTGGAGATTAAACCTTCATCAGTGATAACATTTGCAAATATGTTCTCCCATACTGTGGACTTTCTTGTTGTTTTGTTGATAGTTTCTTTTGCTGTGCAAAAGCTTTTTATTTTGATGTAGTCCCATTTGTTTATTTTTTCTTTAGCTTCCATTGCCCTTGGAGCAGTATCAGTGAAGAAGTTCTTTCAGCATATGTCTGAGATTGTGCTGCCTGTGGATTCCTCTAGGATTTTTATGGTTTCCTGTCTAATGTTTAAGTCCTGTATCCATTTTGAGTTTATTTTTGTATTTGGTGTAAGTTTCTTTCTTTCTTTCTTTTTTTTTTTGCATGCATCTGTCCAATTTTCCCAACACTATTATTTAAAATGCTGTCTTGGCTCCATTGTATGTTCATGCCTCCTTTGTCAAATATTAATTGAGCAGAGTGGTTTGGGTGAATATCTGGATTCTCTATTCTATTCCATTGGTCTATATGTCTGTTCTTGTGCCAGTACCAGGCTGTTTTGAGAACAGTTGTTTTGTAGTATAGCTTGAAATCTGATATTGAGATTCCACCTACTTTATTCTTTTTTATCAGGATTGCTGTGGCTATTTGCGGTCTTTTTTTTGTTCCAGATGAATCTTTGGAGAGTTTTCTCTAAGTCTGTGAAATATGTCTTTGATATTTTAATGGGTAGTGCATCGAATATATAGATTGCTTTGGGTACTATGGACATTTCAATGATGTTGATTCTTCCAATCCATAAGCATAGTTTGCTCTTCCATCTGTTTACATCTTCCTCTATCTCTTTTTTCAGTGTCCTGTAGTTTTCTATATATAGGTCTTTTACCTCCTTAGTAAGGTGTATTCCTAGGTATCTTAATTTTTTTGGTGCGATGATAAATGGGATTGCTTTTTGAGTGTCCCTTTCTGTAATTTCACTATTAGTGTATAGAAAGGCCACAGATTTCTTGGAATTAATTTTGTATCCTGCTATATTGTAGAATTCCTTTAAGTCAGGTAGTTTCTGGATGGAGTCCTTCGGGTTTTTTATGTACAGTATCATGTCATCTGCAAATAACGACAGCGTTACTTCTTCTTTTCCAATTTGGATGCCTTTTATTTCTTCTTCTTGTTGAATTGCAATGGCTAATACTTCCAGTACTATGTTGAACAGGAGAGGTGAGAGTGGGCATCTCTGTCTCTTGTTCCTGTTCTTAGGGGAAATGGTTTTAGTTTTTGCCCATTGAGTATAATGTTAGCTGTGGGTTTATCATATATGGCTTTTATGATGTTGAGGTATGATCCTTATATTCCCACATTGCTGAGAGTTTTTTTCAAGAAAGGATGTTGGATTTTGTCAAATACTTTTTCTGCATCAGTTGATATGACTATGGGATTTTTATCTCTCAATTTGTTTTCGTGATGTGTCATGTTTATTGATTAGCGGATATTGTACCATCCTTGCATTCCTGGGATGAATCCTTCTTGGTCATTCTGTATGATCTTTCTGATGTAATGCTGGATCCGATTTGCTAGAATTTTGTTGAGGATTTGGCATCTATGTTCATGAGATATATTGGCCTATAATTCTCTTTCCTTGTGTTGTCTTTATCTGGTTTTGGTATTAGGGTGATGCTGGCTTCATAGAAGGTGTTTGGAAGTGTTCCTTCTTCTTGAATATTTTTGAGTAGTCTGAGGAGGATAGATTTTAATTCTTCCTTGAATGTTTGGTAAAACTCTCCTGTGAAGCCATCTGGTCCTGGACTTTTGTTTGCTGGAAGCTTTTTGATGACTGTTTCAATTTCTTCCATAGTTAGTGGACTATTGAGCTGTTTAGATTCTTCCTGATTGAGTTTTAGAAGGTTATATTTTTCTAGGAATATGTCTATTTCTTGCAGGTTGTCCAATTTGTTGGAATAGAGTTGTTCATAGTATTTTTTAACAATTCGTTGTATTTCTGCAGGGTCTGTTGTTATTTCTCCTCTTTCATTTCTGATTTTGTTTATTTGGGTCTTCTCTCTTTGCTTCTTGGTGAGCCTGGCCAGAGGTCCATCAATCTTGTTTATCTTTGCAAAGAACCAGCTCTTGGTTTTGTTGATCTTTTGAATTATTCCTTTGGTCTCCATGTTGTTTATCTCCACTCTGATCTTTGCTATTTCCTTCCTTCTGCATACATTGAGATTTTCTTGTTGCTCTCTTTCTAGCTTTTTGAGATGTAGGGTTAGGAAATTTAATACCATTGTTTCCTGATTTTTTTTCAGTAGGCTTGTAGAGCTATGAACTTCCCTCTCAAGACTGCTTTCACTGTGTCCCATAAATTTTGTATTGTTGTGTTGTCATTGTCATTTGTTGCCATGATGTTTTTTATTTCTCCCTTGATCTCTCTGGTTACCCAGTCATTGTTTAATAGCATGCTGTTTAGTTTCCATCTATTTGATTTCTTTGTATTGTTTTTATTATAGTTGACTTCCAGTTTTATGCCACTGTCATCTGAAAATGCTTGATATGATTTCTATTTTCTTCAATTTGAAGAGACTTTTCCTATGACCCAACATATGGTCTATCTTTGAAAATGACCCATGTGCACTGGAGAAAATGTATATTCTGTGACTTTGGGTGAAATGTTCTGAAGATGTCAATTAATTCCATCTGGTCTAGTGAGTCATTTGGATTGATGTTTTTTTCCTGATTTTTTGTTTAGAGCATTTGTTCATGGTTACAGTGGGGTATTAAACTCTCCTACTATGTTTGTATTGCTGTCAATCTCTCCCTTTATATCCTCCAAGAGTTTTTTTTTAATGTATTTAGGTGCTCCTATATTGGGTGCATGTATGTTTACCAGAGTTATTTCTTCTTGTTGGATTGTTTCCTTTAGTATTATGAAGTGACCTTCTTTATCTCTTGTTATGTCCTTTACTTTAAGATCTAATTTGTCAGATATACGTATTACAATCCCATCTTTCTTTTCATTTCCATTTGCCTTCACCCTCAATTTGTGTGCATCTCTTTTTCTGAGGTAGATTTCTTGTAGACAGCAGATATATGTGTTATATTTTTTTATCCAAGCGGTCACCCTATGTCTTTTGATTGGAGCATTTAATCCATTTACATTTAAAGTTATTATTTGTAGGTACTTACCTGTTGCCATTTTTAGTCTTTACCCCTGAATTCCTTCTTTGCGTCCTATTTCTTTTTTTATACAGCAGACCCTTTAACATTTCTTGCATTGCTGGTTTGGTGGCAATATATTCCCTTAGTCCTTTTTCGTCTGTGAACCTCCTGATTTCATCTTTAATTTTGATTGAAAGCCTTGCTGGGTACAGTATTCTTGGGGAAGTTTTCTGTCATTATTTCTTCAAACAGGTTTTCTATTCCTTGCTTAGTTTCCACTCTTTCTGGAACCCCAATTATGTGGATGTTGTTTTGTTTATTGTTATCTCAAAGTTCCCTTAGGCTCTCCTTTTGCTTTTTAATTTTTTTTTCTAGAAGGTGTTGTACTTGGGTATTTTTTCCTACCTTATCTTTTGGCTCAGTGATACAGTCCCCTGATTCTTCTAGTCTACTTTGTATGCTTTCTATTGAGTTCTTTATAGTAGTGATGTCATTTTTCATTTCTTCTTGATTATTCTTTATTTCTTCTTGCTTCTTCTTTATTTCCTCTTGGAAATAATGTCGATTTTATTTTCTATTCTTTTCAGCCACCTTATGACCATTTTTCTGAACTCTTTCTCTGGTAGGTCTATTTCTTCTTCTATTTTGTTTACTTCCTTTTCTGGGATACCTGCCTTTCTGTCATATGCGGGCTGTATCTTCTTCTTCCCATGGTCTTTCTTCTCCGGATTTCTGGTTATGTAATTCTCTCTCCTATATGATTTAAAGGCACAAACTATGACATTACCAGCTACAACACACAAGGGTCTAAACAGAAATATATTCACAATGTTAATGACCACAACTAAGGTGACCACCAATAAAGACAAATTACGGGTATGTAGAGAAAGAAGAAGAGAAAAATGAGGAAAAAAGGAAATAAAGAAGTGCCAAAATCAAATCGGGAGAGTGAGAAAAAATAAAATAAAATAAAAAAGAAGAAGAAAATAGAAAGACAAAAAAAAGAGAGTAAAGAAAGAGAACAAGAGAGAAATGGGGAACAAGTTCTAGATGTGAGGAAGAAACTCCAATATAACAGCCACTAATCTCAAGAAATGCAGGCAGCAAGTACCTGAAGATTAATGCAAACTATAAATAACAACCAATATCAAGAGATGCGAGGGAAAAGAGCAGTAAAAAAAATACCAAAACCATGCAAACAAAAAGCAAAATAAAACAGGTAGAATAAGCAAAAGCAATCTCTCATAAAAGTATAAAAATTTATATAATCTTTGTTCAGGCAAACAACAACAAAAGGACATAAAGAAAAACAATTTTTTGGATATTGAAGACAAGAAGAGAGAGATTTGTATGGACTTGGAGTAGGGGATTTGAAATTAGATATATAAGTGGGCTGAAGTTTTAACGAGGTAAAGAGAAAGAGTAGGTAGAATCTAAAGTTGGAAAATGGAAAGAGAAAGAAGACAACAAAATGGGGGAAGTTAGGAAGAGAGTGTTGACATAAAGGTAGAATTCAGATAGAGTAAAAATTCTGCTAAAGGAAAGATGAAAATAGAATGTAGAACTCTAATCCCAAAGTAAAATTAAGAGCAAATAAAATGACACTTTTTTTTCCCCAAAAAGGTAAAATAGTAGTAGTAATAATACTAGTTGAAAATAAAAATGTAATAATTAAAAAGGTAAAATCAATTAGGGAGAAAAGAAAAAAATAGTTTCTTAATTAAAATATGGAAAATATATAAAATAAAAAAAAATAGAATAGGCAGTAGTGGAGGTCATTCACTTCTACTATTGTTCTGTTTGGCACTCCTGTTTCCCAGTTGGGAGGGTATTGCAGTTCCCTGTGTTCCACTGTAAGGTGTCTCTTAATCTCCTTATTCTTTTGTGATTATGTGAATCATCCACTGGGTGGCAGTGTTTCAAAATTGACCTCTGAGACTAAGCACAGGACCTCTCTAGTAGTAGCAGATCCTGCTTCTCTGTGGTTCTCAATATTGGTTTGTGGGCATGTGTTGCCCCAGAGCTGATTCTCTGATGGTTACTCTGCGCTCCAATCCCCAGGTTCCAGAAAAACAGCCTTCCCCTGCAGTGTCTCAGGATGTCTCCAATTGCGTGATCCTACGTATTGGGCTTAGCAATCAGATGCCAGGGTCTGAAGAGGAGAGTGCTGTCTGTGCTCTCTCCCTTCCTCCGCTCCTGTTCGAGCAGCCGGGACACTGTAATAACTGCCTCAGGTAAAAAAAGGTTGCTTTCTAGAGCTCGCCTCTGTTAATAGTCCTGAGGGTCCCCTTCCACATTTAGGGATCATACCCTGCCCCAATTCTGTGGATTTCTCTTTACAGCAGCTTTCCCCCAGTCCAGTTCTCACAGTGTGTGCGTCTCTGTTCTTCAGGATAGGAGACCTCACCTTATCCCAGGCGAAATCTGACCTTTCCGTATGGCGTGTGGAGCTCCTTTGAGTCTGAGTGTCTATGCCGATTGGAGAGTAGTGTTCTGGGTCCTCCAGCTGTTTGATGGGCACTGCATCTGTAGCTTTTCAGACCTCCGTAGACATCCACTTCCCCCTGCAAGATGGCGCGTTCTCCATGTTCATGCTGGTGGCTCCAGCAGACAAAAAACCCACAGCAGTGGGGCTGCCTGGTCAGGGGAGCCCCGTCTAGCAGTCCCCCACCTTCTACTGGAGGATAACTGACTCTTAACTTGCCAACAAACCCTCCCAGTGTGACTCTCAGCCGCTCTCTCTCCCTCTGCCCAGCAATAAGGCTCCAGACACCTCCGTCTATTCCGCCGCCATTCCCCTCCCCCCCACTAGAATTTGCTCTTAAGAAAGCCAAGCACTTGTTATTTCTTTTACATTTTGTTAGAGTTTTATTGATTAATTTAGAGAGGGTTTCATAACTCCTAACCATAATCATTCAAAGAGTTAAATTCACTTTATTATGAAGCAAGGCAAATGCAGAGTGTTTAAAGGCTAACTAGAAGATCAGTACTCAAACTCATTCACCGACAGTCCCAGATGCCTGATTACGCTGCCAATACAGTTGCTTTCCTAGTCTGCCAGAAGTCAGCTGCAGTGCAGGGAGCACTCTTTTCCCCCCATACCCATTGCTAAACTGGTGGGTGGGTTTTACAATTGCCCCGGAAAGGGTAAAATTAAGAAATGTAATTCAGGGTTATGACACCTCACCCACTCTATAAATGGGTTCTAAATTAATGTATTATGAACAAAACATAAACAGAGGAGAGGTTTTGCACACATGCATGTCCTCAAATCCTTTTAGTCACATTTTGGAAAGGAAGCATTTTTGGAATTCCAAGTATCATCATCCATCATCATCATCAACTTTATGTTGTACTGTTATCTGCAGTTAGAGAAACATAAGCACAGGTCACAGGTGCAGAGGGTGGTATATGCTGTCTTTGAAATTATACAGGGTTGGTGTCTGATATTGATTTGCTATGTAATTTTGAGCCCATGATTTTATCGTTCTGAGACTAAGGTATTTAACCCATCTCACTAAGTATTGTGAGGGTGAATTAGTTAATATAGTCCCATACTTGGTATCATGTCCATAAAATTATGGGCACTTAATAAACTATAGAAACATGGTGAAAGAAAAAAAATATTCAATTCAGAATTTGAATTGAGTCCTCAGAATTTTGCATGCACATTGCTCATTATTTTTGCTAACATATTTTAATAGGGTATTACAGGAATTGAAAGAAACATTAGTTAATAAGATTGGAGAATCCTGAAAATAATCACAGAAAATTTACAAAGGATATAATATTCTTTTATTTCAAAACTTAAGCTTTCCTAATCTGAAGGTAGAAGGCAGAAAAAGAGAAACTAATGTAGTATATTGCTGTTTGTAAATCTACAAATAAGTATTGGGAGAAATTGGCAATAAAATGTTTTTTTTTTAATATATTTTTATTGATTTCAGAGAGAGAGAGAGATACAAATATCCATGATGAAAGGAAATCACTGATAGGCTGCTTCCTGTACACCTTCCCTTGGGGATTGAGCCTCCAACCCTGACATGTGCCCTGACCAGGAATTGAACTTTGACCTCATGCTTCATGTTCAACCACTGAACCACACTGGCCAAGCACCGGTAAAATGTTTTAATAGCAATATTCTTTAAAGCAGCAGTTCTCAACCTGTGGGTCGCCACCCCTTTGGAGGTTGAACGACCCTTTTACAGGGGTTGCCTAAGACCATCGGAAAATGCAGGTATTTATATCATGATGCATAACAGTAGCAAAATTTCATGGTTGGGGGTCACCACCATGTGAGGAACTGTAGGTAAAGGTCGCGGCCTTAGGAAGGTTGAGAACCGCTGCTTTAAAGCTAAAACATTTGCATTTTGGATACTCTATAGCTAGAGAAAAACCTGAAGAGCACTTCTTCATTTGAGTATAGAGAGCTTCTACCTGCCTGTTTTGCCTTCTCTTTCTCCCTTTCTTTCTTCCAGGTAAATGAGAATGTATTGCAAGGAGTCTTTTACTTTGTTGAAAAGTATTAAATATATTCCTGGAAAGAATCATCTACCTTTCTATAGTTGTATTTCAGGAACTAAATGAAATCAGTTATCAACAACATAGCCAGCAACCATGCTACCCAGGGGCTAGCTGTTGCCAAGGTCTATGGAGAGACCACATTCCCTCACTATTTCAGTTTAAAGTACAATTTTATTTTAGCAGAGGCATTATTTTAAGCAGTGAAGGAACCCTGCTCACATAACTCCAGTTTTAAGCAAGATTTACAGAAAACTCACAACTTCTATACTGGATCATTTAAATAATCAATTAAAAATTTAGATGAACATTCCGAAGCTTTGCAGCTGACATGCTATGTACACATTTGGGTAATAAGATTTAATATCTCCCCTCTCTCATTGAATTTTAGTTGAATAAGAAAAGTGTGGATTGTTTGTCCTTCTGATGTTTCACTAAAAGGACATTTTCTTAGTGAGAAAATAACCTTTTTTAGAATTCATCATTGTGGAAACCTCTTTCCACGTCCCGCGTGGTTCAGGGTTCCCGGGTCAGGGTTT
This sequence comes from Lasiurus borealis, assembly GCA_004026805.1. NCBI lineage: Eukaryota > Metazoa > Chordata > Mammalia > Chiroptera > Vespertilionidae > Lasiurus > Lasiurus borealis. The sequence goes on along the minus strand of PVJN01000316.1, from coordinate 157,788 downwards.
GGGTTCTGAAGGAGGCCGCACGCAAAAGAAATGAGAGACTAGAAAATATTAATTTGGTGATATTGGGGGGGCAGGCAGGAGCCTTCCTCTAGTGGGAAGGACTGCCATTTTCTCTGTCCTTTTTCTCCCTTTTATTAAGGCTTTGGGACATACCCCTAGCCTTTAGGCAGGGAATAACAAAAACAGAAATTAACATGAAACAAACAGATAGAGCTTGCTTCAACCAATAATGTTTCAACTAAACAGGGAGTAATTAGCTCTGACCTTTCAGGGCAGTTAAGGTTGGCCAGCCTTCTGGCTTCCTGTTTACATCCATTTAGTGAGAAAAATATTTGGTTTCCGACATCTCCCCCCGTTTTCTTTCCTCTAAAAAATCTTGTACCTACAGACTAGAAATAAATATTAAGAACAAAAAATAAGACAAGCAATGATGGCTATGCTAAGAGTTAAATGAAAGTCTATAGTATCTTTCTTTCTGAACCAACAGTCCTTTGAGTCCCAGTTTCAATGTCCAACAATTTTTTGAATGTACGTATTGGCAATGATATTTCAGTTCTTGATGGTGGACAAATGGTGGCAATGCAGGTCCGACCCTCTCTGGTTTGGTCCTAAGCAACCTGCATCGATGCACAGCTGCTGACTGTTAGGATGGCAAGGTGTCCTCAGCATCTTCCATCTCTGGACTGCTTCTCCTCTCGTCTTCATAGCTGGAGCATTCTCTGTAGTAGGAATTCACATGGTCTTGGAGCTGTTTTTCTGAAAATATATAAACATTCTCGACCAAAAGTTAGTAAAGGAATTTTTTCTATAAATTTGACTTTGGATCTTTTTTTATTTTTGCCCAAATGATTTTCCTTTGACTTATTTTAATACTATATATGTTTTTCATGGGTGTCTTCCTGTTAAGTAAAAATTGTTTTAGATGTAATTTGTTTACAGGATGCTTTTTCCCTACATAATATTACTGTACTATCCCCCTTTTTATGTAATTATGAGGCTTTTGGAAAATTTTTATAATGCAAATATGACTGCTTTATGTTTATTGCATGTTAAGTAATTTTACCATGCAATGAACCACCAATAGAAATTTAAGTTAATACTTTAGGAACAACTGTTTTCCAGTACAATTAAATTTTATTGAATATTCACCTATTTCAATTAACCAATTAAATTAATTTGAAAATTTAACTACTATTTTATTATTAAATTTAATATTCTAACAACAATCTTAGTTTTATCCTGTAAATATTAGTGGAAAGGATTATTTGCATTCTTGAGTAGGCCCTGAGCATTCCTGGTGTTAAGTTGGATTTAGAATATAGGGCAGCTGTCAGCCAAG
>PVJN01000316.1:0-156349 GCA_004026805.1 Lasiurus borealis | reverse complement strand
CTTTGTCTGTCATCTGTGTCCCGAATGGAGCTGGGCCAAGTCTCTGTCTTGTCACCTGGGTCCCAATCAGAGCTGGGCGTGGGAAGTGAAGCAGCCATGGGGCAGGAGACCTCCCTCAGAAGGGGCGAAGGTTCAATCCTCTGCAATGTTGTGGGGTGAGGATCAACCTCTGTTGATCTCCAATTTTTTCCTGATGGCCCCTCTGCGACTGTGTCTGTCTTAGGTCAGAAACTACCATACAGTACCAACCCACCTTACCCGTCATTGGAAAGCAGGGTGGCATAAGGCCCAGTTCCTGGCTTAGGCGGTGGTCGGTGTCACGTATAAATTCCAGTTGCCCGTCTCTGGCTAACCAGCCATCCTCCGGGGCCAAGCAGGTTGATGTGAGGTTCAGTTCCGTCTCCTTGGTAGCCGATGCCCTTGTAGCCTCCACGCCCAGTACCTGCCTTAGGATCCCCTCGCCTGCTGGCAGGGTCCCAGCACTGATCACATATCTTGGGGAACCCAGGTTTCTTCTCCAGGAAGGGCCCAGCTCACACCACTGGGTGAGAGACAGATTCATGGTACCAGCCAACACGAGGCTTCAACCTCAGCATGAACAGAAAGTTCAGGCAACAGCTGTGGGAGGGTCTCTCTTAACAAAAAGAGCAAGAAAAGCCAATATAGAATGCTCAAGTGCCTTCTCACTGCCTTAATTTCTTTTATGATATTTATTTATTTATTTATTTTTTTAAATTGCTACCAAGTATTCAGAGAATTAGATTGTAAGTTTGTTTGGGATATTTGTCAAAAAAATTATAATGACATTGTAGCATAATATTATGTAAGGAAATTCTTTTGTTCTAGGCCATGGCAATTCAATTTCAAACTGGCTATCAATTTCTTTTTTGTATAGCTAATTTATTAATTAAAGTAGATATCTCAATTTTAAAGCAAAAGAAATTTAGTAAATGTTTATGTCTGATTCACAAGCCACAAATATTGCCCCGCCTCTACCTTAAGAATACACGTGGCTTTGGGCTTTTTGTCATTTTAAATTCTAATGTTGGAATTTTAAGAAATATTTATTTAATTTTGACCTTCTTAGAGACTACAAGAAACAGGGGAATCAGTACACCTAAGGGTTCTTACCCATGAAGGGTCAGGACTATAAGTAAAAAATACTTCCCCATGTGCCCCAGGTAGTATTACCGTACAGCTGGTAACTGTTGGTATTGCAAGAAATACGTTCTCAGGTGTCTATACCGCCCTCTTTACCATGCTCCCGGTGACACAGGACCCCAAATTCCTGTAGGAATAGCTTGCGGAGCAGTATCAGGAGTCAAAGTGACCATTATGGTGCTGTTAAGATCCAGGCCTGCGCTTCCTGGAGTTGCTCGGATGAGGGAATCCATTGTGGGCCTTGCAGGGCAGGTTTCCCCTATTAATAACTCTGGCCGTTTCCCGCCGGTTGACCATGCCCTGTATCTTGATCTAGAGGCTGCCCATTTCTATGAAATTTTGATTTACACTGTCTGGCCCAATGGTTACCTCTCTGACATCTAGGACACTGAGAGACTGGATCTCTCAGAGGCTGAGTGTTTATGCCTCTCCCTAGAGTGCTACCATGGTCCTTCTTAGAGGCCAAAACCTTTACAACATTTAAAATATATTTATTAATTCTCATTTGATAAAGCTTTCCATGAAATTTCAAGTATATTAGATATGTTAAATTTAAGAAGATGTCTTTTAAAGAGAGAGAACAAGTTTCTTGTATTACTCTGGGCCCATGGAGCTTTACAAGAATCATCTCTGTTAAAGCCTTGAAATTTTAACATGGAAAAAAACCATCAAATATACATATTCATATATGATTTAAAGATTATAATATTTTTTATAATTATCTTAAGGTATCAATTATATCTTTAAACTGTCCGTTGGGAACCACAAAATTAATCCTTTTTTATTATACCAATCAACAACATATTTTGAATTCCTAATTAGAGAAATTTTATTTTTTCTCCCAATTTAATTTAGTAAATTTAGCTGAAAACCTTGATTAATAACACAAAATCTTTTCCTTTTGGTTCCTTTATGCCATTTTTCTTAAAAAATAAAGACCAGTTCTGTTTTTTTCTTTTTTTGCAGCTTTTGCGGAGAGATTCCAGCTTAAAACCCTGTCTAATATGTCCAAAAAGGTGGACAATTGCGGGCATTTCTTTTTAAGCTGGGCTTCTCTCCTCACGAGTACAGAAATTCCAGACACATCTCTAAATTTTTAAGACTTTTTCATGGTGAGAAAGGAGACTTTAGATTAGTATACTGGGAGAGTGGACTTTCATATTGGATTGCCACAGTGTCTCTCTTCCTCCACATCCTGATTACTTCAGGGAGTAAAGCATCAGTAACAAATCTGGACGAATTTTTTTCATGCTTAAAAGATAAAGACAGATCTTAAATGTTTTCTTTCTTTTTCTCTTTCTGAAGTAATAACTAGCACCTAATTTGGCCAAGATTAGCATTTCCCTGTGATTTCTCTTATAATTTTTAAAGAAACTTTAAGTAATCTCATTGCAGGAGAACAGAGAGCCTTGCCCTCTCCTGCCACCTTTGAATTTCTCCACACCAGAGGCGGTTTCAGCAGTGGAGTTTTACTTATTACAGATTTCAGATTCCAAATGCAAACTAAGACTTTAATTTGAACAAGAAACCACATTATTTAAGCATGCAAACCAAAAGTCTATAATAAAGTTTACTTTATATTTATAACCTAATTCTTCCCCATTAGCCTGGCTGCAAAAGACGTTCCCACCCTTATACAGATCTCGACTCTTTAGTTAATCCATGGGCTTTGTGTATGTTGAATTCCCCTCACCTTTTCCTAGGTGAATCTTCCCTCACCATTTTCCTTAGTGAATTTTCCTTCCTTCGCTCTTAGGCTAATAATACCTTCTCCTCCAGACGTCCCAGCAGTCAGGCGCCAGATGTGAGCACCTCTTTCTGCAGTCCCTGTTTGGGCGCCAGATGTGGGAACCTCTTTCCACGTCCCGCGTGGTTCAGGGTTCCCAGGTCAGGGTTCGTGTTCTGAAGGAGGCCGCACACAAATGAAATGAAAGACTAGAAAATATTAATTTGGTGATATTGGGGGGCCAGGCGGGAGCCATTTGCTCTGGCCTTTTTCTCCCTTTTATTAAGGCTTTGAGACACACACCTAGCCTTTAGGCAGGAAATGACAAAAACAGAAATTAACATGAAACAAACAGATAGAGGTTGCTTCAACCAATAATGTTTCAACTAAATGGGGAGTAATTAGCTCTGACCTTTCAGAGCAGTTAAGGTTGGCCCGCCTTCTGGCTTCCTGTTTACATCCATTTAGTGAGAAAAATATTTGGTTTCTGACACATCATTTTCAAAGTCATGGAATATGCACATTGGTCAACTATTTTCTACTAAATGAAATATTCACTTATGATTCTGTTTGTAGCCATAAAAATAGAATCCATTTTTAATATTTCAGAAATAACATACATCCATGAACTTAAAAATCATGTTTTAAACACATATGAGAAAGCTTTTTATGATGACTCATGCAGATAGTTCCTATCATCATAATATAAACATCTGAATATAAAGCTGAAAATTCACAACGGATGTTTTAACCAAGCATATAAAATAACTGTATTTTAAATTGTCTTTATAATAGAAAAACACCCACATGATTTTTAATTGAGTGAATATTATGGAAAATGCAAAGAGATGGGGCTTATAATGAGGATTTTGTGGTTATCTTGATTATATATATGAATATAATTTTTATCCTTTGAAGGAATTCTTCAGAAGTTGTGCTGTGGCTAAATAGTACTAGTCTGACTGCAGAGAATCAAAGATGGTGGCATAGGTAAACACCTACACTGCTGCCTCACACAACAATTTCAAAACTACAACTAAAAGACAGAACGGACAGCATCCAGACCCACAGGAAAGCTGGCTGAGTGGAAATTCTACAACTAGAAGGAAAGAGAGGGGCTCACAGAGACCCAGAGGAGCTGCAAAAAGCTGAGGTATGGAGAGGCGCACATGGAGAGAACGTGTGCTGGAGTATCAGGCTGGCTTTCTCTGGTGGAAGGGAGACAGAAATTCCCAACTGCATTGAACCCCTTATCCTATGGCACTGAACCCCAGATACAGGTAAGTCTATACGGGGGGAGTTTGGACTGGGAAAAAGGAGAAGTGCACAGAAATTTAGGGGAGCCGCAAAAGGGCAGAAGTCTGGTGGAGCACACAGCACAGCACGTAGAGGACCAACTGCTAATTGAGCTACTGGGTTTCACAAGTGGGCGGGAGACAGAGCTGCCCAACTGCACCACTTCTAACTCCACTAAACCCCAGTTTTGGGGGAAACCCTGGGGACCCATACTCATATGGTCCCGGAGAGCAGGGGAGCCGTAAAGACAGGGGTCTAGAGGCACTGTGCATGCATACAGGGACCACTCCAGCGAATACCCAGAGTCACGTGAGACCCAGGGACCATGGAGGGTGTGGCTGACTGGACGGCAAGGTAGTTCGTTAAGCCCTGAGACTCCATCCATCCCAAACTCAACAGAGAGGCTTTTGCAGTTTTGCAAGTCTGGTATCATAAGGCTGAATCCAATACAGAAGTTCTCTGGCATACTGAAAATGCCAAGACAAAGGAAGAGATCACAAACAAAAGAAATTGAGGAAAATAAATGACTGGATATAGAGTTCAAAACCACGGTTATAAGGAGTTTCAAGAATATTTTAGAAAAAATGGATAAATTTAGCAAGACCCAAGAGGAGATGAAAAAGGACCAATTAGAGATGAAAAAGAACCAACTAGAAATTAAACATACACTGTCTGAAATAAAACATATACAGAGACCTAACAGCAGACTAGAGGAAGGCAAAAATCAAGTAAAAAATTTGAAATATAAAGAATCAGAAAACATTCAACTGGAAAAGCAAGAAGAAAAAAGAATCCAAAAATGTGAAGAAATGCAAGACGCCTCTGGGACAGCTTCAAGCATACCAACATCAGAATTGTGGGGGTGCCAGAAGAAGAGACAGAACAAGATATTGAAAATCTATTTGAAGAAATAATGACTGAAAACTTCACACATCTGGTAAAAGAAATAGACTTACAAGTCCAGGAAGTACACAGAACCCCATATAAAAGGAATCCAAAAAGGACTACACCAAGACACATCATAATTAAAATACTAAGAGCAAAAGACAAAGAGAGAATATTAAAAGCAGCAAGAGAAAAACAGTTCATTACCTACAAGGGAGCACCCATACTCATGTCAGCTGATTTCTCAACAGAAACTATGAAGGCCAGATGGGAGGGGCAAGAAATATTCAACGTGATGGATAGCAAGAATCTACAACCAAGAATACTCTATCCAGCAAAGCTATCATTCAGAATTGAAGGCCAGATAAAGAGCTTCACAGATGAGAAAAAGCTAAAGGAGTTCATCAATTCCAAACCAGTATTATATGAAATGCTGAAAGGTACTCTTTAAGAAGATTAAAAATTTGATCAACATAATAAACTGGTGAATATAATAGAATCAGGAGCACAGAGAGTGAGTGGACTGATCATTCTCAGGGGGAAAAGGGTGAGGGGGTGCAGGGAGAGACTGGACAAAAATCATACACCTATGGATAAGGTCAATGAGGTGGAGAGCCAGGTGGAGGGGAGCTAAGGAGGGAAGAAAGAGAAACAAATATTATAATATGAATAATAAAGATTTAATTAAAAATACTAGTCTATAATATGAAACTAATTTCTTTATAGACAATACAAAATCACCTTTCTCTACTAAATTAAAATAGTTTATTAAGCACAAAAAGTATGCCATACACTAAAACATGAAATGGCAATATGTTATACTAAAATATAGATCCAAATTTCAAAGCATACAACTTTTTGAAATGTCACTTTATTAAAGTTGCTCTTTGTGGTATTCCTTTTGAAATGAAGTAGTTACATGTCCCCATATTCTGTTTGAATATTAAAGCATTGATACTTTATTTTTGCATGTATCATTTTTTGCTATAACTACAGGTCCCTACAATGGATAGTAAAGTGTGTTTCATTAGTTTCTTATTCTGTACCAAATATTTTGGAAATTGCATCTTCTAATCTGTAAGTGTTATGCTAAAAGTAAATCCCTATAAAATCTGTTTCTTCTCTTGGAAGGTTCCTGTCTACATCATTTTTTTTGTTTATTGAAAATACAGATGATTTTTTAATCCCTGTGTAGTTATTTGGAATTTTACTTTATGCCTGGAATTCTACAAATATCCATTTTTAGTAAAACACATTTTTTGAGAAATCCAATGGATATCCTTGAAGAGAATATTGATGACATAATACTTTCACACTTCAAGGAAAACTTTTTTTGTATGTGCAAAATGTTTAGAAGTGTCAGAAACTGTGGTCTACCTCCCTTCCTTTCTGCAGAGATCCAAGTAGGAAATTGGGGAAAGAAGAAAAGTGCTCTGCGCACAATGGCCTTCAGTGAATATTATTGACTAGACACCTGCTAGGATGTAAAGGCAGTTAATCAATATTATTTTGCCATTTAACTTGTCAATTCAGATATGGCAGCCAGAAGAGTTTTTTGTCAAACATTAGCCTTTGCATTGCATTATGTTTTTTTTGTTTTCTGTTTTTTTAATTTTAATGTATAATAAAAATGAGGATTTAAATGATATAAACATTTTTAGCTATATGAAGGTGAGCTGAAAAAAAATGTGTTCTCTGAATATCAAAACACCCAGAAAGTGTGACATATGTAGGTGCAGTTATCAAATTCCTAAAGTATTTTTATAGGAAAAAACTGCCCATGAGTTTAAATCACCTTTGGTCTTTCCATCTTGACACATACTTTTGGAATTTTGTTTGATTATTGCCTGCTATTGATGGAACAGTAAGAATTTATTTTGTCAGTTTATTTGAACGGATATTTAAAAAGGGAAACAATATGATATTTTTCTCTGGAGATCAGCCTGAATGACATATTTCCAGGAAATGGGGACATGGGTCCCTTTAACGCAGAGAGCTTTGCATGCCTGTTTCCAACATACGGCAGCTCCCAGCCTCATAACCTGGGAGTCAGCTCACTCAGATCTGTTTCAGTGAATACAGTTTTTAATCTAACTCTTATACTTATGATAGGAATATGAACATTATATTTCAACTTTTGACCTTAGAATGAGCTAGAACATAATGTATCTAGCTTCTTGAGAAAAATGTTTTGTGATACATATAAACTATAAGGCAAATGTTTTTTTGTTTTTTTACCATACTTGATGGAAACTTTTATTTTATTTTTTTATTGTTGTTAACCCTTACCATTGCTTTACAGAAATAACAGAAGGGAGGGAGGTAGAGAGGAAGAGAGAGAGAGAAAAGAGAAATACATGGACTAGCCTCCTGCAGGTGCCCTGACCAGGGGGCGGGGGGCGGGGGAGTGAACCTGAAAGCTAGGTATGTGGCCTGGACCTCTTGACTGGAAATCGAACCCGAGACTCTTTGGTGCAGGGGGCGATGCTCTAATTACTGAGAAATACAAACCAGGAAATTTTTTAATATACTATGACTTCTTTTATGGAAAATGCTAAAAATAAGTTAACAACTTCTCAATGTCTGGGCAACTTATCACTGGTATTCTGTTATATGAGACAACAAAATTCTGCAAATGTGAGCTTTTTTGACTCTCTCCAAATTGTGCATTATACTTGTCTTTTAAAATCACTTCCTTGACTTCTTTTTACAATTTGATGTTAAGAATGATGCTAAGATAAAAAAGAAAAATAAATGTCAAGAAAACTCAAATAATTCAATGATTGACTTAATTTACTAAGGTTCAAACAAGGGCCTGAGAGGTAGTGCTGATTAGTTCAACAGATTTAGCTATCAAGGCCTGAACTCCTCCCATTTTGCAACCCCTTATTTTTAACTACCTCCTGGATATTTTTACGGAAAGATGTACAGGCACATAAAAAGGCAACAGACCCAAAGACTGAACTCATTATCTTTTCCATTCAAATACCCCCTCCCAGCCCTCTACATGCCTAGAATTCCTTTTCTCAGTTAATGCTGTTATAGCCACCCAACCACCTATGCTGAAAAAAACAAAACAAAAACCAGCCCTATGCTGTCCTTAACTTCTCCATCTCCCCACCATCCACTTTATCTTAGTCCACAATTCTGATATGTGGTCTTTTCATTTCCCCTGCATTGCTGGGACCTTGTATGGATTCCTGCAGTTTTTCATCTATACTGTCGCTACATTCTCTCATCAGTCTATTCCCACTCCCACTCACCCTCACATTGTCTCTAGGGTTATATTCCTAAAAAAAGAGATGTGCTTACATTTTACTTCCATATAAAGTTCACTACAGCCTCTCTATTTTCAACACTAATTAAACCACAAACTATTTAGTTTAATATAAAAGACTTTCTCATTGTGCCCCCAAATGCCAGGAATTTACTGCTAACTATCCCAACCACTCTTTAAGAGTCCTATTTCCATTGAACTTGCAGCATTTCCCAAAGCACAAGTTTTAATATGACATTATGCCTTTCGAATGTCAAAAATTAATAGGTGACAAAGTATACTAATCATTGCATGTGGAACTCAAAGTAATCCTATATAATAAAAGGACAATATGCAAATTGACCCTAACAGCGGAATGACTGGTTGCTATGATGTACACTGACCACCAGGGGGCAGGCGCTCAATGCAGGAGCTGTTCCCTGGTGGTCAGTGCAATACCACAGAGGGAGCTCCGCTTCGCCATAAACCGGGCTGATGGCTGTGAGTGCAGCAGCTGTGGTGGGAGCCTTTCCCACCTCCTCCATAGTGCTAAGGATGTCAAATTGTGGCTTAGGCCGGATACCCATGGGGAGTGGGCCTACGCCATTAGGCAGACATCCCCTGAATTCTCCCGGCTGCCAGAGGGATGTCTGACTGCCATCTTAGGCCTGATCCAGGGAGCAGGACTAAGCTGGTAGGTGGACATACTCTCAGACTGCAAGAGGACACAGACTGGGCTGAGGGACCCCCCTCCTGAGTGCACAAATTTTTGTGCACCAGTCATCTAATCTTAAAATAAGTCATATTTTATGTCCAGAGCTTCATGAGAGAGTCTTTCAAATAGTTACATTTAATAGGTAATTTGATTGTGAAGCCCAGTTTTCTGTGTATACCTAAAAAAGGCAACAACATGAAATAAAAGGAAACATTTTGTTTTGTCTACTAGGTGTATCGGTAAATAATGTGAATTTTTTTTTAATAGATGGGGTTACACATGATATATATGTGATTTGATAAGTATTGTATTTTGTTGTATTGACAATAAGCTTCAAAGCTTCATATGTCAAATTTTTTGAAGTTGTTAACATCATAGATATTTTTACACTTAAAAATGTCAAATTTCCTGCCAAAAAAATGAACATTTGCGGGAAGTTTTAATTTATTTATTTTGAAGAAAAGTGCTACTGAATACTTCAGGAAGCTTATGATTGAACATGCTCTATCTCAAGATACTTGTGAACACTGGTTTAAATGCTTTAAAAATGATGATTTTGATGTGAAAGACAAAGAACCTCTAGATCAACCGGATAAAAGTTTGAAGACCAACAAATACAAACATTATTGAATGAAAAACAACTTGCAGAAAGATTACACATTGCTCAGCAATTTCCAATTTTTACAAGCAATGGGAAAGATTTTAAAGGAAGGAAAATGGGTGCCACATCAACTGAACAAAAGACACATGGAAAACAGAAAAGTCATCAGTAAAATGTTGCTTCAATGGCATGAAAGTCTTTTTTTGCATAGAATTGTGACTGGCCATGAAAAGTGGATTTATTTTGAGAATCCCAAATACACAGAATCATGGGTTAATCCAGGTCAACCATCAACATTGACTGCAAGGCAAGTCTCTTCAGGAAAAAGACAATGCTCTGAGTTTGGTGGGATCAGGAAGGTGTGGTGTATTATGAGCTTCTAAAACCAGGTGAAACCATTAATACTGATTGCTACCGACAACAAATAATCAATTTAAACCACACTTTGATCATGAAACCACCAGAATGTGCCAGAAGACAGGGCAAAGTAAGTTTGCTTCATGATAACACACCATCACACACTTCAAAACCAGTTAAAGACATATTAAAAGATCTTGCCTGGGAAGTATTAACCCACCGCTGTATTCACCAAACCTTGCTCCTTTAAATTAGCACTTGTTCCAATGGATGACACATGCGTTTTCTGAGCAGCACTTCAAAACCTATGAAGAAGTGGAAAATTGGGTCTCTGAATGGTTTGCCTCAAAACAAGAAAAGTTCTATTGGGATGGTATCCACAAAATACCTGAAAGATGGGGGAAATGTGTAGCTAGTAATAGACATTACTTTGAATGAAGCACTTTTAATGTTTCTCTTGAAATAATCATTTTTCTTGGATTACAAAATCCACATTATTAACTACTGGTATGTAGTTTCAAGCTTTGGCATCAGGAATTATTGTTTTAAGTGGTATCAATTTTTGATTTAATTATGTAATTGTGAATTTTTATAGGAATGTGTATATCAATGTAGTTATATTTTAATATTAAGCTGATATTAATCTTTTATAACCTTATGTAATATATCATAATTGCAATTCAGTATTTGAAGATAACATAGTCAAAAAGGCATGGGCACTTCAGATTAGCAGATATTTTAATTCTTAATTAGACCTGTTAAAATTGAGTCAAAATAAGGGTAATCAAAACCATTTAGGTAATAACACAAGGTTTATAACAATATAACTTTTATTAAGATAAACTAGTAGAATATAGGGCTTTAGTTTAAACTTTGTCATAGAAATTTGAATCACTCTAGAAATTAAATTTTATTTATGACTATTTAAGATGAATAAAGAAGAAAAATGCCTGTTCATTGATATTTGCTTTCTCTGTGATACAAAAAGGTTGCTTATATTCAACTTAAGATATTTTGACCTATACTTCACTCTTCCAGATATATGGACAGTTAGCCATAATGTCACTAAAAGCAAACTATTCTGTGTCATCCTATGATCTTTAATAAAAGCAGTTATTTTAGTAGCAATGCTGACCTGATAATTGCTAGTGGGTCTAAATTGGATGTACTTCAGTTAATGCATCAGTAAGTGATGTACCTTCAATGCAATTAAAATATTCTAATTTAACCTAAGGAAAGATCTTATTCATATTGACTGCTTTAAATTCAGACTATGATTTCATATTTTTAAAGTGGCCCATGGCTTAGCTGACCCCATTAGCCAGTTGCTGTTGAGTAAGCATTTCTGAAAGCCTGTTGAATAAACTTCATCAAACAACTACTGTCTAATTCTAGAGATAGGAACACTGTGTAAAGACAATCAAGATATTCAACATGAAGGTTGAGGAATATTAGTTTGAACTGAGGGATCATAAATAATTTATTAAGTAACAAAAGTTATTCCATTTGAAATAGACTTGTTCTTAACCTTTTTACTTGAGAGTAACTTTTATTCTGAAAGATATTTAAATTTCATAAGCATGTGGCATGATTTGCAGAATGATTAAATATTTTTAATTTTCTTTTTGTAATTAATTTAATGACTGAATCTTTTGTGTATCTGTTCACAGGATGTAATTGGTGGGGATTATTATGTCTCCCATGACCATTATGGGAAATATAATTCTCAAATGAATGCAGTATAATGGAATACCTATGGGGAAAAAAAGGTGCTTCCTATTTTCTTTTCTTTTTAATTGTTAATCCTCACCAGAGGATATTTTCCCATTGATTTTTAGAGAAAGTGGAAGGGAGAAACCGAGAGAAGCATCAATGTAAGAGAGACATATAAGTTGGCTGCCTCCCACATGAACCCTAACCAGGGCCTGGGAGGAGCCTGCAACCAAGGTATGTGATCTTGACTAGAATCAAACCTGGGACCCTTTGATTGTCAGGTTGACACTCTCTACTAGTCAAACCAGCTAGAGCCTATTTTCTATTTGGAGTGGACCTTATTTCCTTAAAATGGAGAGCCAACATTGGGAAAAAAACAGAACACACTTCCTACCTACTCTAAGAAGGGTGTGGTTGGGTATTAAACTGCATTTGGATTCCAGATGCTTTGGAATCTCTTTGCATGGAGTAGCACAATCTTCCTTGATTCTAGCAATTGGCATGTGTTTTCATAGCTTAACTGACTCTTTCAGTGGTGTCTTAATGTTTGCGCTGGGAATTTGGAAGCCACTGCACAGGGAACTGCCAGCCAGATGCCATTTTAAGCTGCCAGTCTCTGCTTTTTTGTGTAATGCAAAGTAAATTGCTGAATCTAAAGGATTTTTTTCTACTAGCTATGAAGGAGAACTAAAGTTCAGCTCCAATTATCTTTCAAGAAATTACCTCTGACATCTTGAATCCCTTCTCTAAAGTACTCTGAGTGTACCTCATCACAGTTTTCTTGATATTATTGGTGTGACTGTCTTGCCCACCAGATGACAAACCTTGTGAAGGCTAGCTTTTCAGGTGTAATCTTTTCCTATTGTAGAACCTACTCCAACATGGTAGGCCTTCACCAAGTGGTATGCATTGAATTAAAGTTGACTAATTAGGGTGATGTTGTGAATATGTAACCAGAGTAGTATTACCTGTGATTATTGTGTGTTTATGAAAAGTTCTGGCATATATAGAATTTTCCAAGCAGTCAGCAACTCATATTTGTTTATGCATAGCCCAGCTGTCTTCCCCACTCTCTAGATCATGCCATCTACTAATGTGCCACAACTGCTCTATGATGCATCTGTCTTGCTAATTGGTGGAACTGATAAGGATAAATGAGCCAGTTGTCCCCCTGCAGGGGTGTGTGTGCTTTCATAAGCTCACTGAATACAGCACTTATTTGGTATTTGGAGGTAGAAGGGTGAGAATGATCTCTAGGGAGGGTCCTTATTTGAAGCTGTGGCCACAGACATGAATGGAGGAGAGAGGGAAGGAGAGAGGAGAGAGAAAAAAGGAGAGAGGAAAGAGGAGAGAGGAGAGCGGGATAGGGGGTGGGTTGGGGGAGGGGAGACTGAGTTGTTTTAATGATTCTCCCATGCTTCCCAGCTCCCTATCTGCAGAACTGGGCTGGGTACTGCTTTTGCATCTTCCACATGCCTCTCTAAGTTTCTGAAAAACAGAGAGAGGGAGATGTCCTTCTCTTAAAGAACATCTTAGTTAGATGCCAGAACTTAGTATCCTTTGATAGGGCATCAACTTATATGCTATTTCCTTTTCCTTTGTAGCATGCTTGATCACATTGGCCTTAGGCCACATTCTAGCCAATACTTAGCTGTATTGTTTGTATGAACCTTCTAGTTTTAGAACACTTCTCTCTTTATAGTATCATTGAGAACCAGAGTTTTTAATACCTAGCACAGTCTTAACACAGAATAAGATTTCAGTAACTATTATTATCATCATATAAATTTAAATATCTTTTTACTTTGATTCTATTCTTAGAACCACACAATATTATTATGTAATTTCTTAGGTTCTTTTGCTTTGAAACCATTGTTTGCCATCTTTCAACATCTATTTTCCAAAAGTTTTTTTTTTTGTCTTTTTATCTATCTACTAGTTTCAGACAATCTTACATTTAAGTGAGTTAGTTTGATCATAAGGTTCCTATTATTCAACTTTTTAATAAGTTTCTAACATTTTGGTTATATGATTTTACTATCTTTCTTATACATTTAAGTTCAATCTTAAAATCGTATATTGTCTATAAATTGTTTTCTTAACTAAGGGATTAATTAGTTTATATGTCCATCTATTGCACTGAACTATACTTAAATTGCTATATTTTTAATATTTTTGATTTAAAAATGTTAATTTAGAAAATATGTGTTGAACACCTGCTGTATTCTATAGATTTGGGGATGTAGACAGGAACAAAAGGCAATGTAGAGACAGTACAATGTCATGGCTATCATAAAATTCCTCTTCTGCCTTTGCAAGCCTGGAGGCCAACTGGAGTTTCTTCATATGAATAAGAAGTAAATGTATAACACCACATCTGAAATCCCTATGACTTTAAATTTTATTTATCTCTCTGTTAAATAGCAATTGGTTAAAAAGTTATACTTAATAATGTGAAATAATGTTGGTCAAAAATTCCACAGTTTTCATCTAGTTTTTAAATCCCTTTAACTGGCTATCCCTTTGGGACAGATTTCATTTTAGTCGATCTTAAACATGCATTAGTTTCCCAATGGATTATCAGGTTAACATTAAAAAATATGTACTTACTTAAATAGGTAAGTCGTTAGCAATGACAATTAAATTAATGTATTCTGCAAACAGCTTTAAAGCTAGCTGCTTTTGTGTAGTTATAATGAGCAAACTAAACTATCTGTTAATAATGAATAGATAAAGTTTCAATTTGCATTCAAGAAGAATATATTTTTCTTTTGCTTTTCTGCAGTGTTTAATTTTATATATTTATGAACAAATACTTGTTTAGCTAATCTCTCTATATAAAAGCCTAAGTGAACAGCTGACCGGCTGAGCTAATGACCTGCTGACCTGTCAGCCAACTGGTAGCTTTGACATGTACTGATCACTAGCAGGCAGATGCTCAACATAGAAGCAGAAACCACAGGCATGAAAACATGGATCAGACTGATGAATCTCAAGGAAGGGGAGAGGGAGGGAGGTTGGAAGAGATTAACCAAATATCTTATATGCATACTAGAGTTCTGGTGCATGGATTCATGCACTGGTGGGGTCCCTCAGCCTGGCCTGTGGGGACTGGGCCAAAACCTGCTCTCTAAGGGGTCCCAGGTTGCGAGAGGGCACATGCCAGGCTGAGGGACCTGACATGTGCACAAATCAGTACACTGGGCTTCTAGTGTATATGAATGCCTTCTCAGTTGTCAACTTTTAAATTTTAGTCAAAATTAAACTCAAAATGGCCTATGCTTGCATCCCACCAAATTACATGTGATTTTGTATATAAATCATAGTTTCCTAAGCTATAAATCTGTGAACTTGGGTTTGTAGGACTATCTAACTCATAGAGTTAAGGTGAGAATTCACTGAAATACCTATTTTAACTTACCCTGTTTTCCCCAAAATAAGACACTGTCTTATATTATTTTTTGCTCCAAAGATGCGCTAGGTCTTATTTTTAGGGAATGTCTTATTTTTCCATGAAGAAGAATATGGTGCACATTTATTGCTAAACAAAACAAAAAGGACATTTATTACCTATATATAGAATGGTAGTAGTTGTCACAAACCAGCTCACTGATTGGCCACAGTGCAGCTGGAGCTGTTCAGGCAGTGCAAGATCTCTTTAAATCAGGAGTCAGATGCCTTACGGCAGCTTCAGGGGCAATATATTCCAGGGAGGCCTTATTGTTGGGGAGGTTTTATTTTCAGGGGATACCTTATATTACAGTGAGAGGCAAAACTGGAAGTAGGTCTTATTTTGGGGGGATGTCTTACTTTCAGGGAAATAGGGTAGGAATATGCTAAGTTAAAAATATCTTACCATGGTAAAGATTATATAAAATTAAGTCTTATGATTTCTTTCTTCCCCAACTCATTTATCATTTCTCCACTTATCTGATTTTTTTTAAAAAGTATAAATTAAAAGAATAATAAAAGAAAGCAGAAAGCCTAGCCCTTTAAAAGTAAGAGAAATAAAATCAGAACAAAATTTAATAGAGTTACAGATTCTTTTGAAGACAATTGAATTAAGTACAGTACTTAATTCATTGAATATTGTATATTCTGACAATATTCTACTGAAGGAAATATTTAATATTTAATGATTTCATTATATTGAATAAAACTTGAAAGGGTATGGATTTCAATAATATAATTCTATCCATTAACATGTAAGTTTTGTGTAAATGAGTATCTGTGTAATTGCCATTAAAGACTAAATACATTTAGAATATATTAAAATTAGTTCTAAAATCCTTGTCTGAATTTCTTTTTTTTCCTTTTAGTTAATTAAATAAAACATTTTAATAAAATAATTTATAATTTATTTTTGTTTGAGTACTTGGTCTAACACAATGTTATATAATGATTTTGCTTTGGATAGAAGCACTGTTTTAATTCCAAAGTAGCTGTAATAATTGAGATATCACTAAGTTGATCTTCTTTCTTTTTTTTAATTTAAATCTTTTTTATTCAGATTATTACATTTGTTTCTCTTTTTTCCCCTCCATAACTCCCCTCCACCTGGCTCCCACCCTTCGCTCTACCCTTACCTCCCTCCCGTTGACCTCATCCATAGGTGTATGATTTTTGTCCAGTCTCTCCCTGTATACCCCTCACCTCTTTCCCCCTGAGAATTATCAGTCCACTCCCTTTCTGTGCTCCTGATTTTATTATACGGTGGTACCTTGAGATATGAGTGCCCTAACATATGAGATTTTTGAGATACGAGCCGTAGAGCGAGCGATTTTTGCTTTGAAATATGAGCAACATTTGAGATAGGAGTAATCACTCGGATCGGCCGGCTGCACATGACCCACCAGTTTACTGCGACTCGAACATCTCATCGTTTCCCACGCCTCAAGGTTATGGAACGAGTTAAACTTGTATCTCGAGGTATCACTGTATTCACCAGTTTATTCTCTTGATCAAATTTTTAATTCACTTAATTTTTAGATTCACTTGTTGATAGATATGTATTTGTTGTTCATAATTTTTATCTTTTACCTTTTTCATCTTCCTCTTCTAAAAGAGTAACCTTCACTATTTCATATAATACTGATTTGGAGTTGATGAACTCCTTTAGCTTTTTCTTATCTGTGAAGCTCTTTATCTGCCCTTCAATTCTGAATGATAGCTTTGCTGGATAGAGTATTCTTGGTTTTAGGTTCTTGCTATTCATCATGTTGAATAATTCTTGCCCCTCCCATCTGACCTGCATCGTTTCTGTTGAGAAATCAGCTAACAGACATATGGGTGCTCCCTTGTAGGCAATGAACTGTTTTTCTCTTGCTGCTTTTAATATTCTCTCTTTGTCTTTTGCTCTTGGTATTTTAATTATGATGAGTCTTGGTGTAGTCCTCTTTGGATTCCTTTTATATGGGGTTCTGTGTGCTTCCTGGACTTGTAAGTCTATTTTTTTTTTTTTTACCAGATGTGGGAAGTTTTCAGTCATTATTTCTTTAAATAGGTTTTCAGTATCTTGCTCTCTCTCTTCCTCTGGCACCCCCACGATTCTGATGTTGGTACGCTTGAAGCTGTCCCAGAGGCTCCTTGCAGTATCTTCACATTTTTGGATTCTTCTCTCTTCTTGCTTTTCCAGTTGAGTGTTTTCTGATTCTTATATTTCAAATTTTTTACTTGATTCTTCCCTTTCTCTAGTCTGCTCTTAGGTTTGTATAATATTTTTTTATTTCAGTCAGTGTGTGTTTAATTTCTAGTTGGTCCTTTTTCATCTCTAGTTGGTTCTTTTTCATCTCCTCTTGGGAGTTGCTAACTTTATCCAACTTTTCTAGGATATTCTTGAAAAACCTTGTAAGCGTGGTTTTGAACTCTGTATCCAGTTATTTGTTTTCCTCAATTTCTTTTGTTTGTGATCCCTTCCCTTGTCTCGGCATTTTCACTATGCCTTGAGAACTCCTGTGTTGTATTCAGCCTTATTATACCAGACTTGCAAAACCGCAAAAGCCTCTCTGTTGAGCTTGGGATGGGTGGAGTCTTAGGGCTTAATGCTCCTCCTTGCCTTCCAGTCGGCCCCGCCCTCCACTGCCCCTGAGTCTCAAGTGACTGGGTAATTGCTGGAGTGGTCCCTGTGTGCGTGCACTTTCTCTAGACTGCTGCCTCTTTGGCTCCCCTGCACTCTGGGACCATATGAGTCTGGGTTCCCAGGGTTTCGCCCAAAACTGGGTTTAGACGTGGCGCGTTTGGTAGGGTCTGTGTCCCGCCCACTCGTGAAAGCCAGTGTCACAATCAGCAGTCGGTCCTCTGCACACAGTGTAGTGCGCCCCACCAGATTTCTGACCTTTTGCTACTCCTCTAAATTTCCATGCACTTATCCTTTTTCACAGTCCAAACTCCCCGCATATGAGTTTCACTGGACCTGGGGTTTAGTGTTGTAGGATAAGAGGTTCAATGCTGTTGAGAGTCTTCATCTCCCTCCCGCCAGAGAAAGCCAGCCAGGTACTCCTGCACCCGCTCTCTCCACCTTAGCTTTTTGCAGCTCCTCTGGGTCTCTGTGAGCCCCTCTCTTTCCTTCTAGTTGGAGAATTTCCACTCAGCCAGCTTTCCTGTGGTTCTGAATGATGTCTGGTCTGTCTTTTAGTTGTAGTTTTGAAATTGTTGTGCGAGACAGCAGTGTAGGTGTTTACCTATGCGGCCATCTTGGATTCTCTAAGTTGACTTTCTTTCAATATTAACATATAAAACATTGACTTTAAAATAGTTTAAATATTTATTTCTTTTCTACATTATAAAATCAATTTATGATTTTAATTGATTTATTTGTGTAGTAGAAAGAAAGAAAAGAAAAGAAAAGAAAAGGTTTCTTTTGCTCTTAAATTATAGGAGCCTCATGCTTGGTTCAATTATTAAATATATTTTTAAAGTACTAAATTAAAGATAAATTTCATAATTTTTTATTACATATTTAATGAAAATATCTTAGAGCAGTTATCTCTTTATAAGAATTAGTGATTTGTAATTTATTCATAAGCTACAATTCCTTATACAGTTACTTTTCTAATTCATTTCTCTATTTAAAGGGAAAATAATTCCCTTATTAATTTCATATGCTTACAGATTCATATCCCTGTTTTCTTAGATGACAGATCATGGAAATGAAATGCACATAACACTATATTGATTAAGTATCTTATAAATGCCTTTTTATTTTTTCATTGCTTTATTTGAGAATTAAGGTACAATAATACATACACATATGTAATTAAGGTACAATAATACGTACAAGTCTCTTCCTTAAATTCCTATTTTGGTAAAGCCAAAAGGAACATACCAGACCTAATTTTTACTGACTTTCAATCTGTTGGATGAGTCATAATAATTATTCCAGGATAATGCCTGGCCTATCAGGTTTGTTCACTTTATTTTTAAACTACTTTGTAATTCCGTATTTTTGTTACCTCCCCAGCCTGTACTCTTTTGTATTTCAGATCTCAGTAGAGATCTTTCACTTAACATTTACAAACCCATCTGGGACTCTGGATTGCACTGGAATACTCACTGGATCACAGATCTGGATAGTGACCATATTGCCCAGTTCAACACTTCCTAGGTTGCAACCTACAGACTAAGCCCTTCCTGGAAAAAAAGCTGGGGCAAAATTTAAAATAGCAAAGCATTTTTGAGATATTTGATAATTTTTTGGCAACCCTCTGTCTCTTCAACACTTTCATGATTTCTCTTATACCTTGAAACCATTTGATAACATCAATCAGAAATTCTAGAGGGGAAAAATCCCAGAACAATAGTCTTGATGCTTTAGACTAATTTACTGGTATGGAATTTACATGAAAAATAAAGCCCTTAGAAAATGCTGCTTAACACACAGAAATAGATCTTTAGTGAAATCATTAGTCCCACCCATCTGGCATGGCTCAGTGGCTGAACATTGACCTGTGAACCAGGAGGTCACTGTTCAGTTCCTGGTCAGAGCACATGCCCAGGTAAGGGGCTCGATCACCAGTAGGGAGTGTGCAGGCGGCAACTAATCAATGATTCTCTCTCCCTCTCTCACCCTTCTTCTCTGGAATTAATGAAAATATATTTTAAAAAATAATTAATGTCATTGGTACCTGAATTGAGCCAGGTAGTTGGGGAGTTTTTGTACCTCAGACCATATTATAAAGGCACCTTCTAATCAGTAAGACCATCTCTGAAGTTCCAACAAAATGGTCTCTAATATTTCTAAAGTGGCAAAAGAAAAGAAAAAGGCAAAGAAACCTTACCTGACTATTAAAAACAGATGGAGTGAACATGCAAATTTGTGTAAGAGGTGGAGGAGGAGCAGCCTTTTCCCTGAAATTAAGGTTGACTCCCATATGTAGACTGATGTTGAATGTTGTCAACTCGGGACTTGTGGGTTAGTAATCTCAGTAACCCTAGTAATTTAAACTCTTGTAAAACTTAATAAATTAGTTTAAGAGAAAAGAATATGCATGGGTACATGAAAATAGATAGTCTTATTATCCCAGGCTGGTTCAATGTCTCACCATTATTTCTAGGTGTGAGTCTATGATCAGCCTCAGTAGGAATAGAGTTGAAGAAGAAATTCCTAAAAGGAGGTGGGTTTGCTACCAAAAGAGAGAAGGAATGTGCCTGTCTACCATAGTCCACTACAGTAAACTAGGGGTCTCAAGTAGTAACTACTATTTTGATGACTGCTGCTCTGGTCCAGTAATGGAAGCTACCTTACTGATTAAAGCACTACTGGTTTCCAAAGCAGCTGGAGTAGTTTACTGGACAAGAAAAACAGAACACTGCCAGGAAAGGGGTAGTAGGACTGTGGGAGAGGAAGTGGTGGTAGTAGTTTAAGATCAAGTTACTGCAGGTCCTACTGGCGACTGTTACAAGGTCAGCTTTTAGAATAGGTCTTGAACCACATACTGGTGTTCAGTGGTGCATCGTAAGGGAGAAGAGCAGAATGCTATAAAGGTATAGGTTTTCCACCGAAAACACCTTGACTCTAGCTTCTTGAAGTAAAAATCTGAAAGCCATTAGCAGAAGCACACTGGCTGCTTCGAACTGTCATTTTTCCTTTCAGGCATGATTTAAAAGGAGTTAAGTTGCTTTATTTAGCTTATTCCAGGCTTTGTAGCCTTAGGGACCAGAAGAAAGAATGAACAGTGACCCTTGTTTCCTGCTATTATCTCTAAATGCACCTTAGTATGACTCTAAATATTAAAGTTGTAATAGGCATTGTAACACAAAGATAACAAAATTAAGCTTAAAATTTCTTTTCTTCTGTTAAAATCATATTTCATTCGTGATACACCCATAAAATAGTACCTATTCTTTGAAATTCTTATACTTGTTCGAAAGCTTGCAAATTAGTGTAAACTCAGGACCTGCCGAACATTTTTTCAGTGTTATATGACTCCAGAAAATGTGAATAGGATGTTTCAGTTGTTAGGTAATTTTCCAGATGCCTTTTCTGTGCTCAGATAATTCAAATGGCTTCCTTTCAACACTTCAGGCTTGTCATGTACACTATATTAGAGTGTGTAACATTTTTGAAGGAATTTGGCACAGACATCGCATTTCCACTTTAACTCTCTACATTTGAGGAGTGTATACCGATATCTCTATAAGTACTTCCTAATAAATATATTTCACTAATTTTTGAAATTTCTTTATTTCAAGTGTCAATATTTTATGTGTTATAAGAGTAGTTTAATTAGTTATAGTTTCTACTGTTATTTTGAATAAATTTTAAACTGTATAGAAAACCTCAACATTTGCAAATGAAAAAAAAGATAACATTGATTCATATTGGATTCTTCATTAAGATATGCATTTAAAAGATTGATTTTAATCTCAATTTTTATGTTTTTAGGTAAGTAGAAAGCTAGTTAAAAATTCTTTAAAACCTATAAGCTAGAAACTTAAATTTTAGAGAATTTTCTTTGTCCTTTCTTTTTTAACTGCTATTGGTTTAGTTGAGATTATATATTACATACAATATTATATCTTGTTCCTCCTCCTTAGCATCCATATAATATCAAAATATGTAATGGGTGATTTAATAAATTGTTTAAAAATAAACTTTGGCCGAGACCGGTTTGGCTCAGTGGTTAGAGTGTTGGCTTGCGGACTGAAAGGTCCCAGGTTCGATTCCAGTTGGGGGCATGTACCTTGCTTGCAGGCACATCTCCATTGGGGGGCGTGTAGGAGGCAGCTGATCGATGTCTCTCTCTCATTGATGTTTCTGACTTTCTATCTCTCTCCCTTCCTCTCTGTAAAAAAATCAATAAAATATATTTAAAAAATAAATAAAACTTTGTTTGTATAAAACAGAAACTATTTTTTACCTAATTTGGAAAGTATAAGGATTGGTCCATCCACAAACATTCATTCCCTTGTGACTTAAAAAATATTTTTACATGAAGAGCACAAATGACTTTTTAGAAATGAATTATGTCTAAAATAGTTGAGGCAGCCTCATATATGGGTTAGCCATGTTCTATGCAAGTGCTATTCTGAAAAATACATCATTACACAATTTCATCATTGTGTGTATATCTGAGAGTGTATTTACACAAACCTAGACCATACACTCTATTGTTGCTTTTGTATGTGTTTCACTTTTTTATCTCAGGAAGCTCAGTAGGTTTCTTTACACCAGTATTACCATCAACACCTAAGTAATTGTAATTTAAGTGCTGAGAGTTGGCTTGTTGTTGTGCAGGTACCTGACTTAAACTTAGATTTCCAAGGCACCACCTCATACCTGGCTATCTGGAATAAAGGCATTGCCAGCTACAGACTAGATAAAGAGGCAGCCCTCTCCCCCTCGCCCCCTTGCCGCCCCGATCCCTTTGTTTTAGAGATCCTGGTTGATTCCATGATTGACCATTTGGGCTACTTATTTTTTTACCCTGCTTTAAATGCAGGCAAGTGTATTTTAAATTCACTAATAAGAGTGAGTTGAGAAACCCAAGACCCTACACTTGGCCCCAATAAAAGCAGGACCCTAGACCTGTGCCCCATGCTCTCTCTCTAACTATGACCTCGACGTGCACCCACCTGCTTTGTACTTCTCAGGGCCTGCAAATAATATCTTGTTTTCTTAGAGTTTCTTAATGGTTATGGAGAATTGCGATTTGTAATCATAATAAAAACCATAAAGGTGGGTCCTGTGTAACAGTGATTTAGAAAATAAGCTTCTGTGGGAAGCTCTCTGGGGTCCAGATGAGTGGCCCAAGCATTTCTGGTGGACAGTGTTGTTATGGATGAACAAGAAGGCACAAACTAGTAAAGCTTTTACTAGGACTTTAGGACAGTTGGGACATCACAAGATTTTTTTAGCTCTATTATAGTCTTATAGGGTCACTGTCTCATGTGTGGTCTGGTGTTGACTGGAAGGTTATGTGGCACATGACTGTGGTAGAGGTGTGGACAGATACAAGGATCTGTCAGCTCAAGCACAGTCTGACAAGCCGATATTCCCAGTCTTGTTCCCTTCTGGTGCTTATTTTATGTGTTCCAGGTTTATATTTTGTAGTCAAAATATAAATCGAGTAGAGAACTTTTTATTGGAATAGGGTAGTAACAAATGACAGGACAGGTTTTAATATTAATATAAATTGCCTCATTAAACTTTAAAGCATGGTTATGAAGCAATAATGATGCAACTCATCATAATATTAGCATGATTAAGTCCCATAATCTGTGCTTCACCTTTTATTTAATTTATTTGTATAAAAAGGACTTTATTATACTATACTAGTGCACAAATTCATGCATGAGTGGGATCCAGCTGATCGGGCTGGGCTGGCTAGGGGGAGGGGCCACAGACAGTTGGCTGGCTGCCCCTGCTCTCTGGTGAAACTCCTAGTTGAAGGGACAATTTGCAAATTAGCCTTTTATTATATAGGATTATATACTATATTATTTACTATTCTGGACTGATTTTAAGTAGACTATGAAAAAAATATTTTTAGCAGCTTCCCCTAGTTATTTACATTATTTTACTTTTTTTGTATATTTTACATTTTTTATATGTTTTGACATGTATTATACATTTTCCTTATTAATGAATATCATGGTATTTATACATATCTTATATTCTTTGTATTTTGTATAGAAGGGACATTATCCCCATATTTCATTTTCCATTTGTCCAGGCATTTTAAACTGTAACTTAATTGCCTAGTATCATTATCATTGTCTTCTAAATGAACAAATCAGCATCATGAAAGATATTCTATTAATGTCTTTTGGATCAGTTTCACTCCAAAAGTTTGAAAACCCTGTGGTGCTCAAGGGTTTCTTAAAAATATATTTAATTAATTGAGAGAGAAAGGAGAGGAACAATTAATTTCAAGAAAATATTTAGATGATACTTTTATTGAAAGACCCTGAAAAAAATATTGACTTTTTCCCAAGACCTATATGTTACAGACAATAAGAGAAGTTGTCATAAACATGATTTGAATCACAGCATGATTCTATTTCAAAATTATGTAGTAATTCTCTGTTCTGTAATCAGAACTTTAAAATTGCATTTGAAAATTCTCTTTATCTGAATAATATTTAGAAGATGTTTTATATTTATTTTCTCTGATTGTTCAAGAAAACTTGAACCCTGGCTGGTGTGGTACAATGGGTTGGATGTCATCTGTGTACTGGAGGATTGCCTATTCAGTTCTGGTCAGGACACATGCCCAAATATTGGGTTGCCTCTTGGGGGGGGGGCATGTAGGAAGCAGCTGATTGATGTTTCTCTCTCACCTTGATGTTTATCTCTCACATTGATACTTCCATCTTCCTTTCTCTACCTCTCTCTCTGATAAACTAATATAAACAAAGAAACAAATAAGCAAGCAAACAAACAAATAAATAAATAAATAAAAACATAAAATTTAAAAAAAAAGAGAAAATTTGGGATTGTTTTACTGTTTCCTGGAATGAATTTCTACATCTTGCCCTGGTTTGAGACATAGGTGCTTATGTTACACAGTGTTTTCTCTGTTTCACATTGTCACTCTCATGATCCCATATTCACTATTTGGGGAGAATCACCCCAATTTAAATGAGTTAACTATCTTTTTTATTATTTAAAAATATATTTTATTGATTTTTTACAGAGAGGAAGGGAAAGAGATAGAAAGCTAGAAACATTGATGAGAGAGAAACATTGATCAGCTGCCTGCTACACACCCCCTACTGGGGATGTGCCCACAACCAAAGTATATGCCCTTGACTGGAATTGAACCTGGGACCTTTCCGTCTGCAGTCAGATGCTCTATCCACTGAGCCAAACCGGTTTCGGCAGTTAACAAATCATTTTTGGACTGGTTTTCTCACTAGTTTCTATATTTCATAAATTATAAAGAATCATTAGTTTATTTTTAGAATTTATTTTAAAGCCAGAGAAAGACTTTACAACATAGGACATATATTCCTGGTTTTCTTTTTCTTTTTTTGTGAAATGAGAAAAAAATATTTGCAATTTCTCAAGAAAAGAAAACAATAAATTAAAAATGATTTTAAGTAAATTAAAGTTTTCCATATTTTGTATGCATTTTATATTTATTTTACATATCATTTGTGACTATCTGAAGGTTATTAACTTGTTCTTATTATTTAACTTCTTTTATGGTATTAAATGGTATCAAACGTATTATCAAAAAAGACTTTCCATCTTGATATATTGAAATTAAACAACAACAACAACATGGTTTTCTTAGATGATAATGAAATGGGTGGTTCTGGGTTCACTTAATTTGAGAAAAAATTGAGCAAATGCTGAAGTAGTAGCATTCTCAATAGAAGAAAGATGTTGCTGACAACTGAGGGGAGACTGGACTGAAAATCATTTTCTTAGTTGTCATATTGATGACCCTCTTGTTTTTTGACTGTGAAGTTCATTTTTCCCCATGTAAAATAGCAAGCAACCATTTTATTTTACTTTCTTTGGTTTTGTGACTTTGTAAGTGGAATATAACTTTTTAATTCGTTCACAATAGGGAAAAGAAATATGTATATTTCACAGTGAAAATCAAATCTAACTAAATCTTACCTGATGTTTTTCATAAAAGTTCATTTTGAAGCTATTTGAGGTACACTAAGCTATTTTTTATGAGGCACAGGTAACCAAATGAAGGATATTATCTGATGATACTTGTTCACATAGCCTGGTCTACCCCAATTTTTTTTTCTACTTGAATATCTATATAAACTTAAAGATAATCTTGCATTCATATTTTATATCTAGAGATTAAATCATAAAACATTTTGCTGCCAGTTTTAATGTAGCAAATGTGTTTTTTGGAACCAGTAATTCCCACCTAATTTTGAGGTCCCGATGCTCCTTTTTTTCTGAAATACATAACAACATTTAAAAATAAAATCAGATAATGAGGAACAAATCTCAGAAACTACACAACTATTGATCAAGTGGCAAATGTGAAATTTTGTTTTTTAATGGTCATAGTTGTGGTGTGGTGTGGATGTGACTGTCAGCTCCATAAACATTTACAGTGAGTTCTGATTATTACAGCTAGTGCTAAAAATTGTTTAGCAACTCTTTGGATTCCCTAGACTTCATAACAGTGTTATAAAAGCCGGGCTTGAAGGTTTCCAGGAATAGACACAGAGCAATGTATGCTTTTCTATGATCGGAGGTGGGCAACCAGAGGCTCAAATTAGCTGATTTCAATTTGATGCTAATAAGTGCCCACCAGGTTGCCTGATAGAGCTTTCACTGTAAAAAAGTAAGTGCTAAAAATATTTTATATGCTACTGCATTGTCTCTAGATAGTACCCATGTAATGTGAAATAAGGATAAGACATAGAAATATATGCGTGTATCTATCTGTAGGGGGTCAATATTCTCCCATCACAGGGATAGAAAACTTTCCCTCAACATGATTCACAAAGATATACTGAGAATACCAAGCTATAACGTATTCATTTGTGAAGATCATTTTAACCTTGATTCCCCCCTACCCCCCAATTGCAAACAACTTTGGAGAGATTTATATATTCACTATTAGGTCTATGTGGGGAAATAGATTGTATTCTCATTATTCACAATCATTTTGTTTTATGAAGTTCCTGGAACACTGATTTGGCAAATGCTGCACATTACAGTGTTAGATTCCTGTGAGCCCTTAGTCACAACATTTTTGTCAGTGATGGACACATAACCTTTTTTTTGTGTGTTTCTTTTTGAAAACACCATATTTAATATATATTGACTCATTAACAAACTCATGGTCAACAGCACTGCTCACACCTGAAGGAAACTTATCTAATAAATATATTTTCTCCTTAAGGCACATCGGAGCCTTCTGTGCTTAGGAGTACTAGGAAGGCTTCAATGCTATGCTTGGCCTATTTTAAAGATGCACAGAAATTTGAAAATGTGGCACTAAATACAGCTTGAAAAGGACACCTGTACTGAATATGAAAGCTAAAATGAAAAGACAGAGTGTTAACTTTTTTGACTTCAGATAAACCAATTTTTTTACTGCTCTGAATGTGTCCTCAAATGACACTCTAAACACTGTAAGTATCAATTTTAGGATTACAAATATATTTTAGTGAGTAGGTGATTTTGCAAATTGCAGAATCCAGGAATAAGGAGGATCGAGTGTACCATATGTTACCAACCAGAAGGATTTTGCAAAATATTTGTGTCTATGATGACTGTATGAAGCTTCTCCTTAATTCTGGGAAGTAATTATAAAATTTTAAATTTGCAAGAGATCTTAGGATCAACTAGTTCCTGTAGAAATTTCCTGTTAAGTGTTTTAGACATTCCAAGGTGGCTAAATATTAATATGCTGATACTTTTCTAAGTGACAGAGTTTAAGATGAGGTCTTATTACTTGTTCTGTTTTCTATGCCTTCATCTATTAGTAAATTATTGATTTAAAAAATAAAAGCTGAATAGGACAGTCTCATGTCCAAAATTTTAAAGACAACTACCATGATTACCTATAAATTTTGGTTCAATATTCTACAAATAATTTACTGATAGAACTGGCTTTTTTAAAAAAATCTTCAATTGGTTTATCCAAATGTTTTTTTGAACACTTGCGTTTGTTGTGTGTATGCTTTACACATACACACACAATCTTTGCATTCAATACTAGCCACTCTTCTGACATTGCCAATAGGAAAACAGTGTCCTTAGTGATAAAATTTGATTTTATAAAGGATTAGTTTCATGTGATTATACTCTATTTCACACTCAATGCACTTTTCTTTGCAAAACATAAGAGACATTGTGGATATTCTTATTGCTATGCTCATATTAACCCAGATAACTTAATTTGTCCTTGGGTGTTCAATGGACAAATTGAAATGGATCAAATAATAACTCTTTAGGATGATCCATTTGGATTTCTATGCTCTTTATTTGGCCATGTGTCATTCTATCTCTGCTTCTCTTTTTACTTGTTTTCTTTATCCACTTAAGTCTTCAATTTCTTTAGAATTATTCAAAATTCTTTTTGGATACCTGTTTTTTAGATCATACCAAAAAAAAAAACGTTGAGTATGTTC
This sequence comes from Lasiurus borealis, assembly GCA_004026805.1. Classification (NCBI taxonomy): domain Eukaryota; kingdom Metazoa; phylum Chordata; class Mammalia; order Chiroptera; family Vespertilionidae; genus Lasiurus; species Lasiurus borealis. Next base: position 128,076 of record PVJN01000316.1, on the reverse strand, counting down.
CTATTATTCAATATTTTTTTTTGTACTTTATCCTTACCTAATTTTATTTGTATCTCTAACCTTCTACCTACATATCTATCATCCATCTCTTGGAGCATAATTTAACAGCTTTCAGTATACTAAATCAGTGAACTTATTTCTGACAAATTCATTTTCTTAAAAATAATAAATAGATTTGAAGATCAGAAAGGCAAATTATTTTTCATAGTCACTTAGAGATTGAAATTTGTTAATCTGAATGTCTCTTCCTATCACTACAGATACAAATGATAACTATTTATTTCACAGGTATATATTAAAGATAAATGAGATATGATTAATTATACCATGGGATTAAAATTATGACAATACTTACTTTCTAGAAGGAAGTGTTGATACTCATATCTTGAGAGAGGAGAGGAATATTAACTAACTTTAAGGTATTAATATATTTTGAGACTTCCATCTGTTTTTCCCTTTAGCACAACTTATTTAATGTGAAAATAAAAAAATATATATACTTAAATATCCTCTATCTCAAAGTTTGAGTCCATTCTGGCTGCTATAACAAAAACACCACCAACCGGGTAGCCTTTAAACAACTACTCCTTATAGTTATAGGATCTGCAAAACACATGATCAAGCCATTGGCACATTTAGTATCTGTGAGAGCAGGCTTTCTTCTCACTAATCTGGTAAAAGGAGTGATGAACAAAGTAGAAACAGAGGCATGGATACATGAGACAGACTGTCAGAGGGGAAGGAGAGGGGTGCTGAATGGAAGGAGGTGAAGGGATTAGCCAAAGAATTTATGTAGAACCTATAGACACAGACAACAGTGTGGTAATGGCCAGAGGGAAGAGGGGTCTAGGCCCGGAGGGAGGTGAGCAAAAGTGGTGAGGAATAGGAACAACTATAATAGTGTCAACAATAAAAATAAAGAAAAAATAAATTAATAAAAATGTAAAACAAAAGTAAAACCAACAAAAATATTGTCATACTAGAATTTAGTAGGTACACCAATGCTTTCTAATTTCATTCTGCATCATTATGATGTTTTTTGTTGTTAGAATGATAAGTTGTTTTATCTTAGCATGAGTTGCTCAATCCGATATTTAGGTTAATTTAATTTCATTTGTAATTGTTTTAAGTAAACTTCTGCCCTAATTAATGTATATATCAATAATATCTCCTCTGGCCATGCTCTTTGTCTCCTTCCCACTGTCTCTGCTCTATGTGTATTCTGTTCTTTCCCAGGGATGCTTCTTCTTTAGTTCTGTGGTGCCATACTGTTAGGCTGTGTGGTGTTATTCCAGATTGCACCTCCTGCTGAGCACTACTGCATAACTTTCTGTCAGTGAGTGACAGCAAAGGCCAGTTTCCTAGGCTCTTGATCTTTTTGAAGTCAGTCTTTCCAAGATAAGAATTAGAGTAAATTTTTCTTTGCTGCCAATCACAGTCATAATAAAATATATTTTAAATGTATAGAGATTTATTCAAAAGAAGTATAGATGGATCAGTGTTCAGTTATCTTTTTAAAAATGCTGCATTTCTAAAACTACAAGTTATGTGAAGAACACTTTGCTAGAAAATGTATTTTCTATATTTTCACCTTTGCTTTTTATTTCATTGCAGCTTTGGCTTTATAACAAGTAGCCAGTGAAAATATTCAAGTTGAAAGTATCTATGTATGGAGTTGATTAGCAGAATTTCTAGGAAATGCCTTTTAACTATCATGTCTTTGAGACTTTTCTCATGATAGAGATATATCTGCTGCCCACAACTCTTGGTGGCTAGAAATAAAAGAACCATATATAAAAAATGATATTTTAATTTTTTAATTAACATGATTTTTTCCCACTCCCATTTTTTCTTTATTCTCAGATTTTTTTTTGGTATGGAATAATATGATTTCTAATAGTTAAAGAAAAATCTTTTAAGATTACTTCTTATTAAGAAGTAAGTAGTGTCTTTTGCCACAATGATCTACTATTTTTTTTTCCCAAAGATGGGATGCTTTTTGTGAAAAAGCTGAAAAATTAACTGGAAGCATTCACCATATTAAATGGCTAAGAGACAGAATTCACCATATTTGGTGAAAGATAAGGATCTGACAGAATAGTGGAATCTATTTTTGAAATTCAAGTATTTTGTTGAATCTTTAAGGCCATTTGAATTAGCAAGTTTTATTATACTAGTCTGTTACAAATGTGATTACTTAGACTGAAAAAAAAAAGTTTTCATGATTTTTTTTCTGCTCTGACACACATTTCTTAGTGTTGTACAGTAATAAAGGAAGCCCAGGGAATTCTTTGGTGTATTGTTTTACACATAACTCTTACCTCACTGTTGACAATTATATGTGAAGATTATATGAAAATTAAAATCCTAATTTTAAATATTAGTCCTGGAAATAAGATGGACATTTATGATTTTATGATTTTATTGCTTACTATATGGCCCTGACATAGATGGTTTCATTTACCTGTGTGTGTTTGTTTCCTCTTCTATAAAGTGAAGCTGATTTGAATGTGTAAACTGTAATTATAGCTTTTAAGTTGTAAAAGTAGAAATTATACTCATAATATCTGCAGGTTGGATACTTTTATTTTTTCAGTTCATAAACTTTTAAGGAAACAGTAATGTTGTCAGTGGCTATTCTTTTAAAAATTGTGTTGTGGTACGACAATATCTTATATAATTGAATTATTGATTCCTATCAATAATATGAAGAAGTCAGCGATTTTTTTTTCACTTGGCCATTGTGTCTTATTCTATTTTTTCAAAAATTAACCTAAACTATTGAGAATAATGGTTGTAGAAGAGAGAAGGAAAATGAGTTTTGTTAATTAGCACACATATCATAAAAATAGCTTTTTCTCATTTCATACATCCTCTCTACAATTATTTTCAACTAGACTCTTGTGTCTCAACAAAGCAGACCCAATGCTCTTCATTCACTCAACATTCAAGAAATATAGATCTTAGAAACTTGTAATCAAAATAAAATGAGTCCCTGTCCTCAGAAAGGTTAACTGTTTTTATTCATTTTTTTTCTGGTTTTAAAAAATATGTTTTTAAATCACAGCTGACATTCAGTATCATTTTATACCAGCGGCCTGGTGCACAAATTCTCACCTGTGGGGTCCCTAGGCCTGGCCAGCAATCAGGGCTGTTCAGGGTCTGGCCCATCAAGGCCTGACAGCTGGAGGAGGGCCAGGGGGGAGGGACTACAGGCTGATGGGGACCTGCTGGCCCAGGGGAGGGATGGGATGTAGGAAGTTGGCCACTGGTCCTGAGGAGAGAGCTGGTCCTTGGGACCTTGGGAAAAGAGCCATGTCTGCCACCACCTACCCCCAGTTCCCTGTCCCAGCCATGTGACAAAGACCCTGGTTGGGTTGGGAGAGGAGATGCATGGGCCGATTGCAAAAGGAACAGCCATGACACCACCAGCCAGCTGAGGGAGGTTGGCTGGGGGAATTGCATTGACCACCAAGGGGCGGCTCTTGCATTGAGTGTCTTCCCCTTGGTGGTAAGTGCGCGTCATAGCAACTGGGAGACCAGTCATTCTGATTGTTCCAGTTGTTCAGTCAAAATGGTTGCATATATATATATTAATTTCAGTTGTACAATATAGTGGTTAGATATTTATATAATTTACAAAACACCCTCTTATACTCTAGTATCTAACTGGCATGTACATAGCTATTACAATATTATTGAATATATACTCTGTGCTATACTTTATATCTCCCTGACTATATGTAACTAACAATTTGTACTTGTTAATCATTTCATTTTTCTACCCAATACCCCAACCCTCCTCCCGTCTGTTTCTTTGCTCTTTAGATTCCACATATAAGTGAAATCATATGGTATTTGTTTCCTCTGTGTGATTTAATTCACTCAGCATAATACCCCCTAGATTCATCCATGCTGTCACAAATGGTAAGTTTTCACTCTTTTCTATGGCTAAGTAATATTTTGTCCAATGATTTACTGGTGGACACTTAGATTGCTTCCATATCTTGGCTATTATAAATAATGCTGCAATGAGGAGTGCATACATCTTTTCAAATTAGTATTTTGGATTTCTTTATATTAATACTGAGAAATAAAATTCCTGGCTCATATGGTAGTTCTATTTTCTTTTTTTTTAGGAACCTCCATACTGTTTTTCATAGTGGCTGTATGATGTACAATGGCACTAACCGTGCACAAGGGCTCCTTTTATTCACATCCTCTCCAACACTTGTTGTTTGTCAATTTATTCATGATAGCCATTCTGACAGATGTTTTAATTTTCATTTATCTGATGATTAGTAACATTAAGGATCTTTTCATATATCTAATAGCCATCTGTATTCTCTTTGGAAAAGTCCTCTGCCCACTTTTTTACTAGACTAGTTGTTTGTTTGTAACCATTATTTATAAATTTGGATGTTAACCTCTTATTGAATGTATCGTTAGATAATATAAAAAGCTTACTTTTTTAATAAATCACTGAGAAAAGTAACCAATAAAAGCCATGTCAGGTGATACTGCTGTAATAGGGCTAAATACAGGGTTCTTCTGAGCACAAGTGTGGGGTATCTAAGTTGATTAAGGGTCAGCATATATTAAAGACATTTTTTTTTTGGCAGGAAATTATCTAAGCTGGTGGTTTTGATAAATGTTCCTTCGCCAGGCAAATGTTGAGGAAATGGGTGGCTATTTGAAGGCTCTGAAGCAAGAGAGGAATTTCAGGTAGCCACTGTATCAATAATTTGCATCCGATATTTGATCCATCTCATGAAAGTTATTAAACCATTCTCAGAGGTTTGGTTTTATTTTAAAGGATACTGGACATTTTTTGATGACTACTTCAATTTCTCCTTAGTTATTAGCCTATTAAAATTTTTAAATTCTTCTTGATTGAATTTGGAAGATCATCTTTTCCTGGGAATATATACATTTCCTCTTACGTTATTTAGTTTGTTGAAATAGAGTTATTTATAGTATTTATTTATTTATTTACAATCCCTTGTATTTCTCTGGAGTCTGTTGTTATTTTGCCTCTTTCATTTCTGATTTTGTTTATTTGGGTCCTCTCTAATTGTTTCTTGGTAAGCCTGTCTAGAGGTTCATCAATCTTTTTTTATCCTTTTAAAGAACCAGCTCTTGGTTTCATTGATTTTTTGTGTTTTTTGTTTGTTTGTTTGTTTTTGGTCTCTATGTCATTTATTTCTGCTCTGATGTTTAGTATCTCTTTCCTTCTGCTCACTCTGGGCTTTTCTTGTTGCTCTCTTTCTAATTCTTTAAGTTCTAGAGTTAGATGATTAATTACCACTTGTTTTATATTTAATACATTTTTTTTGAATTTTAAAGAGAGGAAGGGAGAGAGATAGTTAGAAACATTGATGAGAAAGAAACATCCATCAGCTGCCTTCTGCACACCCCCTAGTGGGGATGTGCCCACAACAAAGGCATGTGCCCCCAACTGGAATCGGACCTGGGACCTTTCAGTCCACAGGCTGTTGCTATATTTACTGAGCCAAACCACTTTTGGCATGTTCTTATTTTTTTGAGGTAAGCTTGTAATGCTATGTACTTCTCTGTCATAACTGCTTTCACTCTGTCTCATAGGTTTTGGATTGTTGTGTTTTCATTGTCATTTGTTTTCAGGACGTTTTTATTTTCCTCTTTGACCTCTTTGGTAACCCAATCATTTAATATCATTCTATTCAGCCTCCAAGTATTTTTTTTTATTGTTTTTATTGTAGTTGATTTCCAATATTATGTCATTGTGGTCTGAGAAGATGCTTGGTATGGTTTCAATCTTCTTGTCTGTAACCCAATATGTGGTCTACCTTTGAAATCATCATGTGTGCACTTGGGAAGAATGTATATTCTTTGGGGTGAAATGTTCTGAATATGTCAATTAAGTCCATCTGATCTAGTGAGTCAATAGAAATTAAGTGATTATCTTGGGTTCTCTGAGTGGGCCCAGTGCAATCACTGATAGGTCCTTAAAAATGGGTAAGTCAGTCAGTGTCAAAAATTCACAGGCTTCACTGCCAGCTTTGAAAAGGAGGTAGGGACACAATCCAATGAAAACAGGTGGATAAGCAGGAAAAGAGATTCTTCCTAAGAACCTCTACAAGAAAGCTCACTCTGACGACCCACTGATTTTAGCCCAGTGAGCTCTGTTTTGATTTCTGACCTCCAGAACTATCTATACTAATAAAATAAAAAGATGCAAATTGACTATACCTCCATGATGGCCACAAGCCAATCAGGAGTGAGTATGAACATTAACTCAACAAATATGGAGGGTTAATTTGCATACACAAGTGCCATTTGGCTGGGTTGGGGCAATGCCAAGCAGCCTGGGTCCCAGGGACAGGCACCTAGTCTGCAGCCTCCAAGGACCATTGCCACCCCCAGGAGGCAGGGGAGGCAGCGCCAAAAAGCAGCCTGGCATCACAGGTCAAGGGCCAGGAAAGACCCAGAGTAAAACATTGACAGCAAGTTCTTTCATTATAATTAGGGCAGTAGAGGCCCACAGAATGATAATTTCCTTTTCTATGAAACATATAACTCTGACACACTATTTACAATAAAATAAGTTCCATATATTTTGACATTTTAAAGCCCAGAAAAGTTACATATAATGATCAGCAAAGTGAGAAGATGAAAATATATTTTTGGCTTTTAAAGATGTAACTAATTTCTATCTATAAGAAACACAAATTCAACAAGCAATGTGTTTTTTTTGTTGTTGTTTGTTTTGTTTTGTTTTGTTTTGTTTTGTTTTTGTCTTATAGGACATTAGCCAGATTGTATCTAATTTAGCAGTTTTACTTTAGGTTGCAGACTCCTCCCAGGCTGACATTCACTGTAAGAGAGATTGTCTACAAATGAGTGCCTTTTCTCTTAGTAGCATGTGAATAAAGAAGTGAAGGTCAGGTTTGAAATATTTTTCTTTGAGTTACAATGAAATGTGATTTATTCTAATTTGGAGAAAAATTAAACTTACTGGAAGTCTAATTTTTTGGAAAGCAATTTTTAAATTTAAATTCTTTACACTTTAAAGTATTACATAAGTCTCCTTTTCCCCCATTGACCTCTCCCTGGCTGCCCCCAACCACTAGCACATGCCTTCACCTGCCCTCCATCCCCTCTTTTATACCTGTGTCCATTGGTTATGCTCATATACAAGTCCTTTGGTTGATCTCTTATCCCCTCACCTTCTGCCTTCCCTCATAGGTTGGACAGTCCTTTGGTTGATCTCTCATCCCCTCACCTTCTGCCTTCCCTCATAGGTTGGACAGTCTTGCTTCTGTCCATTGGACAGTCAATGCTTCTCTGACTCTGGATCTATTTTTGTCTATCAGTTTATGTTGTTCTTTATATTGCACAAATAGATAAGATATTTATCTTTCTCTGTGATATTTATCTTTATCTGGCTGGCTTATTTTGCTTAGCATAATGCTCTCCTTTTCCATCCATGCTGTTGCAAATGGTAAGAGTTCCTTCTTTTTTTACAGCAGTATAGTATTCCATTGGGGTGCATATATCCCTTCTGATTAGTGTTTCTGTTTTTTTTTTTTTTTGAATATATTCCCAGAAGTGAAATTACTGTGTCAAATGGAAGTGTATGTGTTGTGTTTTTTTTTTAAATTTTTTGAGGAAACACCATACTGTTTTCCATAGTGGCTATACCAATCTGCATTCCCACCAGTAGTACAAGAGTTTTCCTTTTTTCTTCCATCCTCACCAGCATTGCCATTTGTTGATGATATCCATTCTAACAGGTGTGAGATGGTACCGTATTGTTATTTTGATTTTCATCTCTTGGATGAAAATAAAAAAAGCTTCTGCTCAGCAAAAGAAATCCAAACCATCAACAAAACAATAAGAAAATCTGTCGCATTGGAAAGCATATTTACCAATGTTATCTCCCTTAAGGATTTAATCTCCAAAATGTATAGGGAACTGATACAACTTAACAAAAGGAAGATAAACAATCCAATTAAAAAATGGGCAAAGGTTCTAAATAGACGCTTTTGGAAAGAAGACGTACAGAGGCCAAACTCCAGAGTTAATTAAGGTATAAGTATGGATTCACTTATCTGTCTGTTTCCTTCACCTCTTAACAGGGTGGTTTATTTAAATAATATATTTTTATTTATTTAGGTAGGGTGTACTGTTATAATTTTCTTATTGGCAGGATTTTATTAGAAAACTTTTGCTACACAAACTCCAGAATTAATTAAGGCATAAGATTGAGCTTTTTAAAATCATGTATGTCATCATAGAAATAATTATGTAATCTTAAAAATTAATGCAAATTCCATGTAGCCACTTGTAGAATATAGTAATTTATTTCTGAAGTAAGATATGCAACTCCTCTCCCACCCTCCCCCACACAAACAAAAATAGCCATTAGGTTGTTTTCCAAACCTTCAGTAGATTAGCAATCTTAGGACTATAAGAAGTGGAACTCTGATAGTTTTAAATGTATGAAGGTCTGGCACGTGTTGAATGAAAATACTCAGTTGTGGCTCAGTTGGTTGGGCATCATCCCATGCACCTAAAGGCTTGGGTTCCATTCCTGGTCAGGGCACATGCCAGGGTTTCCAACTCCATCCCTGGTAGGGGATATGCAGGAGGCAGCTGATCAATGTTTCTCTCCCTTCCTGTCTCTCTCAAAAATCAATTTTTAAAAATCTTAAAAAAGATTAAAATATAGCCGAGACTGGTTTGGCTCAGTGGATAGAGCATCAGCTTTCGGACTGAAAGGTCCCGGGTTCGATTCCGGTTGGGGGCATGTACCTTGCTTGCGGGCACATCTCCACTGTGGGGGGTGCAGGAGGCGGCTGATCGATGTTTCTCTCTCATCGATGTTTCTGACTTTCTATCCCTCTCCCTTCCTCTCTGTAAAAAATCAATAAAAATATATTAAAAAAAGATTAAGTTATAAATTTAACTCATGATTTAAACTCTATTTAGGAGAAAAGTTTAACCATCAATATATAACAGTAAGGATCTGTTTCTTGATATTTTAAATGGAAAAGTAAAAAATTATTTTTCAGTCATGATTTAATTTTTTGGTACTTTGAATGGAAAACATGAAAACTTTATATGTCAGTCTTTGTTATAGTTAATTTTTAAAAATTATAGTGGTTTATGGGTACTTTGGATCCTGGCTTTTACCGTTTTTTTATATTGTTGTCTCTTCAAAAGGATTTTCTTTTCTTCCAAGATGGCTTAACATTTATTTCTAAAATATTTACTTATTATCATTAATTTCTATTTTTTTTCAGTTGTTTCAGAGTTTTATTTCTTCTAATGCAAAATAGCATATGTGAAATTTAATTATATGTATATTTTTGTAGTTTTTTATATTTACAACATTCAAGAGGTCCTTGTTTAATTATTTAAGATAAATTTGGTGATATCATGAAGCATTTGACAATATTTAAATATTTTCACTTTCAAGTGAAAATAATAAGAATACATACAACCACTTAAATGTTTTATATGCCTTTATATAAAGTTTGAAAATAATACAAAAAGTCCAGCTTCCTTCTAATGTAGATATTCAATATTTTAAAAATAAATAATATGTATAGTAAATTCCATTAAAATTTATTTTTATATTACACATATTGTAAATCATCTGATATTGACCTTGTTAATAAAATTCTAGTATCATAATATCATTTAAATTGATGGAACCAATTATCAGCATTGCTGCAGGACAAAAAATGTACCAAAACTTATTTCTTTGAAATATAGTGTACATTGGTTTTATTTTCCATTTGTTTCCTAGTAAGAAAATTTTTGAGCTATTCAAAGAAGTCAATATTTAAATTAAACTGAAGGTAACTTTTAAAGATGAGGAATTTTTAAAGATAGAGTTTTTGCATAATGATGACCATATAATATTGATTTATATATAAAATTTATTAGTAAATTATTTTGCATTCTATGATCTAATCCATCCAGGATTCCTGAAAAAGCACTGGGAAGTAAATAATAAGTTTCATAGACTCATGGAAAAGAAAAACCTACAGTCTGTCTTTGGCCTGTGGCAAATTTAAAAACTGGGTTCATGAAAGCACAGGAAGAGGATCTAGGAGAAAGAATCTATTTTATCTTTTTGTATGACCTGTGGCTCTTTCCTGCTATGCCCAAATAGCTGTGGAAAATTTTATATGTCTGATATTCACCTAGACATAGAAAGTTACCTGGAATCCTTATTTTCAGAACCACTAGAGAAAATAGAACCAAATCCTTAAAACATACCATTTTTAAAGAAAAGTAAAGTTATGGGGCAATAACTCCCAAGAACTTGAATCTTGAATATAAGGGGTTGTTGTCACTTTTCCTAAATAGAACCTAAAATCTTATAAAATAAATATTTTCAGAATATTTTATTAATATATTCAATAAAATAATGTAGTTAACAAACCCCTTTTTAAGATTACATTATTAATTTCATTATAAATAGGCCTAATGGATAAGTTCTATGTATCTGTAAATTGTATGGTTACCAATTTCTACATAACGAAGTATTCCAAAATGTAGCAGCTTAAAACAACCCCTTGGTGTCCTCATTTGGTTTCTGGTGGGTAGGAATCTGGGTGCAGGATTTCTGGCTGCTTTGGGATCAGTATCTCTTTAAGGTTGCAGAGGCTACAGTGATCTCATGGCACCAATAGTGCTTCCTAGCTTATTCACATGGTTGTTGGCAGGTTTTAGTTTGCTGTGGGCATCAATTTCTCACTGGCTTTGACCAGAAACTAAATTTCTAGCCATGAAGGCTTTGCCTGAGACTGCTTGCTAACAGCTTGCTTCTCCAGAGAATAAGAGCAAGAGAGAAAATGAGAGTGTCTAAGATGGAAACCATCTTCTTTTATAATTTAGAAGTGACATATCATCATTTCTGCTATGTGCTATTAGTCACACAGAGGAACTCTAGGACAATTTGGAAAGAAACTAAATAAAGATATGGATACCAGAAGGCAGAAGCACTGAGAGTCATTTTGAAGCCTGCCTAGCATGTTCTTTTTCTTTTTATGTTTATTTCTTAGAAACACAAAACCATTGTGTAACATAAATCATAGAGCAAGTTTTATAGTTTGAAAATATAACATTTTGTTTTTTAAAGTTCAAATTGCCAGCATTTTATCAGGCCATTACATTTTTCTGCTACAGTGTGTACACACACACACACACACACACACACACACACACACACTGGATGGCCAGATTATTATGATCTCTGAATACATAATAATCTGGCCACTCAGTGTATATCCTATCTAATAAAAAAATTAATATGCAGCTGAAACTGGTTTGGCTCTGTGGATAGAGCATCAGCCTGGGGACTGAAAGGTCCCACGTTCGATTCTGATCAGGGCATGTATGTTGGTTGTGGGCACATCCTCAGTAGGGGGTGTGCAGGAGGTGGCTGATTGATATCTCTTTCTCATCAATGTTTCTAACTCTCTATCCCTATCCCTTCCTCTCTGTAAAAAATCAATAAAATATATAAAAAATAATATGCACATTAACCATCACTCCACTACATCCACCAGCCACTCAGGAGTGAGTATGCAAATTAACCCAACCAAGATGGCTGCAGACACAGAGCAATGGAGGAAGCCAAGCTTTCTACAATCCTGGCAGGTCCAGGCCTCCACTCAAGGCTACAAAGTTTCAATTATAGAAGATAAATAAATCACAACATAAATGGCAGCAGCCACAAAGCTGGAGAGACCAGGAGGCTTGAGTTGCCCCTGGCGATGGAGGAAGCCAAGATTCCACAATGCTGGCTTGCCTTGTCCTCTGCTTAAGGCTGTAAAGTTTCAATTACAGAAGATAAATAAATACCAGATCCTAGGGCCTCTGCTTGGGTCACCAGGGGGCATGACTGGCCTGAAAACCACCATAGGCCCCTGACCCAGGCCTCCCCACACCCAAAGGGAACCCCCATCCTGATCTGAGACACCCTTCAGGGCAAACCAGCCAGTCCCCACCCATGCAGCAGGTCTCTATTCTATCTAATAAAAGAGTAATGTGCAAAATGACTGTCACTCCAACACACAAGATGTCTGCCCCCATATGGTCAGAGATGGCTGCCCCCATGTGGACACAAGATGGCTACCAGAAGATGGCCAGCAGGGAAAGGAAGTTGTGAGGGACCAGGCCTGAAAGGGAGGGCAGTTGGAGGCGATGAAGCCTGCAGGTGAGGGCTATTAGGGGTGACCAGGCCAGCAGAAGAGGTAAGTTGAAGCCAACTGGGCCTGCCGGGAAAGGCAGTTGTGTGTGTGGGGGGGGTACAGGTCTGCCAGGGAGAGCAGTTGAGAGGGACCAGGACTGCAGTGAAGGGCAGTGAGGAATAAACAGGCTGGCATAGGAGCAGTTAGGAATCAATCAGGCTGGCAGGGGAGTGGTTAGGGGATGATCAGGATGGCAGGCAGAAGTGGTTAGGGGCAATCAGGAAGGCAGGCAAGAAGTTGGGAGCCAGCAGTCCTGGATTGTGTGAGGGATGTCTAGCTGCCTGTTTAGGCCCAATCCTACTGGGTTCAGGCCTAAATGGGCAGTCAGACATCCCTCCTGGGGGCCTAGATTTGAGAGGGTGCAGGCTGGGCTACGGGACCAACCCCCCCTCTGTGCACAAATTTTGTGCATTAGGATTCTAGTCCTATATAATAAAAGGCTAATATGCAAATTGTCCCCTCAACCATGAGTTCGACCAGAAGTCAGGCTGGCCAACCTCCTATGTCTCCTCCCCCTGACCAGGCTGGCCAGACCCCCACTCATGCACGAATTCATGTACCGGGCCTACACACGCACGCACACACACACACACACACACACACACACACACACACATATATGCCTATAAATTTTATGTAGCTTTATATTATCTAAGTTAAACCAGGGGAAAATATGACTTTCTGTTGTTGAACTGTGCATTGGAAATCCATGGTATTGTTGAAAACTAAGTTAACAAGTAATACTTTACTGAAATTTTGTTTCCTTATTTTTTCACTAGCTAAAAACTTTACCATCATATACTTCCTCATTTGCTTTACAATTATGTAACTCCATTTAAATTTTACTGCATCGCAATCGCCACCCCCCAACACACATTGGCATTCAATTGTTTTTAAATAATAACATACATTGAATGTTCTTTTGTGTAAATTAACATTTTTCTGAGAAAGGGCTATGTATAACCTGTTATGCTAAGCAATTTTGAATTCAGAGATAGTTATTTTAATGTCTGCCCACAAGAAACTTTGAATCTTTTCTTGGCAAAACAATTCACAGGGGATTCTATTATTTAACTGAGGTAAGATAAGTATCATAAGGGAAGTATAAAGAAAGTGTTTTGTGGGTCCAAGGAAGAGGATTATCAAATGTACTTTGACAAGAGAGAAAGAAGTGATTTGTGGCGTAAGCTCCTTTGAGCAAGGTCTTAAACGATGATTAAGGTTTGCAAAGGAGTAAGCAGGAATGGAAGCTTCCAGATGGAAACAACAGAACTAGTGGGAGTGGGATGGTGTAGACTAGAGCATATTTGCGGAATTCACAATGGTCTTGCTTGGCTGAAACTTAATGAGTAGTTGTGATATGGTTACAAAGGCATATCTGTGGAGTATTAAGAATGATTTTAAATGCTAGTTTTAAGAGTGAATACTTAATTTGGGAGAAATGAAGCTCCATTTTGAACAGAGATAGGAGCAGTTATGTAATTAGAATAATATAAGAACATATATCTGAATGAATTATAATAGGAAAAGATGTTTTAAAATTCATTAGGTAAAAAGAGAAGCCCCAGATGATATAAAGTAACTGTTAAGTAGAGCAGATTTGTTTCTATATTTTAAGCATAGTACAACGAGGACCTAATCTAGAGTGTTTACAGTGAGAATGGAAAGAAGGAAACTGAAGTGAGAAACATGTGGATACACTAATTATATGAATAATTGTTTTTATAAATGAGCAAAGAAATGCAAAAAAATATACATTCCAACCAATTCCAAGTAATTAGGACAGTGGTCGGCAAACTCATTAGTCAACAGAGCGACAAACTGAGGCTTGCCGACTACTAAACTAGGACAATTAAAAAGAAAGGGTAATAAGGGGAGGAAATGATTATGGACTGTACTTAGGAGTTTGAATTTTAGCCCCAAAAATGTAGAATTCAATACACACTCCTTTGCACATTTTATATGCAGGAGAATTCCTGTCAATCTGTATTTCATGGAAATCTTAGAAGAATAAGAGTAAAAAAAAACAAACATAGTTTAGAATAAGGTAAAATGGAGATAAGTAGGAATGGAGTTAGGTAAGATACTGGAATGAAAGCATAACCTCATCTATAGTATGAGGATGGTGGACATAAATGGGACTCACCAAAGAGTGAGATGGATCATCTGGAAAAATAGGTTCTTTGTGATACACCTACTAATCTTCAAAGTATTTGAAGAAGCAAGTAATCAGCAATTTGAGACACTGCAGAGAGTTTTAGAAGGTAGATAACAAAGGACACAGTAGCTGATTATTTGAAAACTGGGAAGGAGTAATAGAAGAAGATAGCATGTATGAATTTAAGGAGGGAATTCCTAGAAATACACCTTTTTTGTTTGTTTATTTTCAAGAACTACCAGTGAAAAGAAGAAAACTGTGATAATTTGGGGAGACATTAAAATTGAAATTACTTTGGATTTTTTGAGATCATAAATAAATTTAGTGTTGCAGGAAGAATATAATATTTGAAAGTACTCCCAATATAAAATACTATGGTATGAAGCTGGAACTGTGATTTGACGTAGCAATATATTGTAATGTTGTTTCTCTTTCACTTTTATCTTCATGTGAAAATCAGTGTATCCCCAGGTAATCTCTCATTCAGCCGTAGGAAAAAAATTCTTATCCTGATATAATTTTGCTACATATTAATGTTTAAATTATATTTAATTTCATATTTTTCTCCCCTCATTTTAACAAAATTCTGCCAAACAAGTTTTCTTATAGCTCTTCTCAACTTTCTGGTCTTTAAAAACCTATTATTATTGCTTCTACAGCTAATTTTTTTAAAGTTAGGGGTGTAAATAAATCTTGTAAAATAAACTCTTAATGTGAAATACAACGTTATTTAAGTTTCAGGCTTATTTCCACAATATGGAGAAAAACAATTAGGACAGGGAACCAGGAAACTACAAACAAATAAACAAAAGCCTACATTTTAGCCATGCTGCTTAATGTGTGCTCAATACATGTTCTCAGACTGGCCGGCCATATTTGAATACATAACAGACTTGTCAGAATCTTTTTTAGTTTTTGCAATTCCTGACAGCTTTCTAGTCAGACAGTAATAGATATCTTTACTTGAAAAGAACATGAATGTGTTCTAACTGTAGTTACTGTTTTGCAGCGTGTACACACCTGTGTGTGTGTATGCATTTAAGTGTGATTATAGAATATGTAATAGAAACAGCTTATTGGGAGAACATAGATTTTCATATCAGAAGTCATGAGTTTATTCTTAGGTTTGGCATTTATCTTTCTGCAATTCAGATAAAATAAATGATGACTCAAAGTAATTGACAAATTACATTTGCTGCCAATATTATTTAAAAATTAGAGGCCTGGTGAATGAAATCATGCATTGGAGGGGGGAGTCCCTTAGCCTGGCTGTACCCTCTCGCAGTCCAGGACCCCTCACTCCTTACTGCTTGCCTACTTGCTCCTTACTCTTTAGCTCACTGATCTTTAGCAGCAGGTTCCTTACCACTGGGCTCACAGCCCCTTAGCACTGCCATGGAGGTGGGAGAGGCTCCCACCACCACCTCTTTGCTCACCAGCATTGAGCCCGGCTTCTGGCTTAGCAGCACTCACCGTATGGGAACACACTGACCACCAGGGGGCAGTTCTGCATTGAGCTCTGCCCCTAGTAGTCAGTGTGCATCATAGCAACCAGTTGTCCTGCTCTAACAGTTGTTTAGGCTTTTATTATATAGACTAGAGGCCTGGTGCGCAAATTTGTGCACAAGTTGGGTCTTGCCAGCTTGCTCCATTGGGGGCTCATTGAAGAGGCTGGTGGGAGGGAGGGGCTGTGGGGAGTTGGCCAGCCAGCTCCGCCCCTTATCAGGGTTGGGGAGCTGATTGGGAGCTGGGCTGGCCAGGCAAGGGTTGATAGGGACTTGGATCAGGCCAGTTGGCTGCTGCAGTGCATGTCATAGCAAATGGTTGTTCCGGTCATTGAGCTTTTATATATATATATATATATATATATATATATAGAGAGAGAGAGAGAGAGAGAGAGAGAGAGAGAGAGAGAGAGACTAGTGACCTGGTGCACAAAATTCATGCACATTAAAAGGAATTAATTAGAAGAAATATTTTAATATTGCTATTTGCCCTTTCTCTATAATTGAAGTATCAGAGATAAAAGAAAATTAGTAAAATGTATATGAAAATCTTTCTCCTGTCAGAGTCTGGGGCATGCCATGGGACCCAGAGTCAAGTCCCTGCTCACCTGTGTGTGCCACAAAATCACAGGAGATCCAGATCTAGCTGGCCCCAACCCCATCAAGACCCACCAGGCGGGTGTGTGTGCAGCCTCAGGTCCCCTGTCCTGATGCCAGGTGGGGGCACAGCCTCAGGTACCCCGATAAGCCCTGCTGGTCATGGAGGGGCATGGCCTGAGGTCCCCTATCAAGTCTTGCTGTGCAGGTGGGGCATGGCCTGAGGTCTCCTGGACAGGCATGAGGGTGGGGGACATGCCTTGAGGTCCTCTGTCAAGCCCCACCAGGCAAAGTATGTGGCCTGAGGTCCCTAGTCAAACCCCTCAGGTGTCCTTCCCTGGCCCAGAGCCACACAGCCTCAGGTCCCTGTTGATCGCTTGTTATGGAAGCCTCCATCTACTGTGGGTGCAGCCATCTTGTGTTATGGGAACCTTGCCTCCACTGTGGGCACAAGCATCTTGTAATGATGTGAGGGTTAATTTGCATATTACCTCTTTATTATATAGGATAAGTTATTTTCATTAGGATACACTAACTGATATAAAAAACAACCCCAAAATAACAATAAATTTCATTTCTTACTTCACAGTTTGATGAAACCTAGGGAATCTTCTTCCCCATAGTGATTCAGGAACTCCAGATTGTCTGCATCTTGTTTTCCAGTATCTGTGGCTTTACATCATCATGCTTTTGCCATCTGCCAGCAATAAAGAGAAAATAGCTTTGGGGAGGTGCATTGGATTCTTAAATACCTGGCTCAGAAGTGCACACATCATTTCATTGGCCAGAACTAATCATATGGACTCAGTTATAGGGTGGTACTAAATGTAGTTTTTGACTAAAATATAGTTAAGAAAAACAAGGATGAAACTTAGGTGGTCACTACAGAGTGACCAACCATTCTGGTATGCCAAAAACTTTACCAGGTTTAGTACTGAAAATTCTGCATCCTAGGAATGCTTTAGGTCCCAAGCAAACCAGGACAGTTGGCTGCACTAGCATTGTCAAGCATCCATATTGTAGACTTGAATGAAATGATTTGTGAGTGTATGTTTTACATTCCATAGTTGAGAAAAAAGAATAGCAATAAGAACTACAAGGTATTTTCCAGGCACTGCTGTTTAAACCTGAAAGTAGCCCAGAGAATAATCAGAGAAGCTACGGATATAATAATCTTTATGGATTGATAGCCTACAGTGTGTCAGGCAATTTGTGGGTTATAACTAGGAAAACAGTTCTATAAAATATATAGAATTCCTCATTTACATTTATGAACTGAAAATTCAGAGAGATCTACTGGCAATTCCAAACTCACATTATAATAAGAGGTAGACTCAATTTTAAAAGAGCTGCAAATGCCAAGTTCTTTTTTTTTTCAAGTCACCGATCTTAGCTGACAGTACACATCATATGTGTGCACATGCGCACACACACACACACACACACACATTTGAAATAAAATCAATCCTAACAATATTGTTTTAAGTGTGTACAAGTGTGATTATTTCCCACATAGAGATACCCTGGTTGATTAACCATTGAGCTTTGAAATACAATTTAATTTCTGGGACAGTTTATTTTTTCTTCTCTTAAAAATAGATTTGAATAGTGTTCATTACTCATTGAAAACTGATCTATAGGACTAATCCTAAACTAAGTAATTTAAATTCTAAAATATCAAGATTGTTATGGCAGCCAATACCAGTTTGGCTCAGTGGATAGAGAGTCAACCTGCAGACTGAAAGGTCCCAAGTTCAATTCTGGTCAGGGGAATGTACCTTGCTTGCGGGCACAACTCCAGTAGGGGTTATGCAGGATGCGGCTGATCGATGTCTCTCTTTCATCAATGTTTCTGACTTTCTATCCCTCTCCCTTCCTCCCTGTAAAAAATCAATATAAATATTTTAAAAAAAAGATTGTTATGGCAATCGGACTCTACTTATGTTACCTGCTGGTTTCAGTGAGAAACATTTTGAATTCATGTTGAAAGTACCAGAAGGGATGTCATCTAGTTTAGTTCCTGAATGAAGTTAAGTAATTTTACTGACATTTGTTATACAGGATCAGATAAATGCTTTGGCTGCTTACAAAAGAATTTTTCAAGTTCACAATCATGGAATAATTTAAAAATTAGGCTAGTACTCAGATATTAGTGATAAGTCATAAGATATAATGAACACATCAAATTTGAAGTAAAAATGATGTTGTGCATACATACATAGCTGTAATAAACAACTTCATTTTATTCATTATTTATGCTTTATAAGTGAATGAAAGCATAAAAAACATCTGATTAAGATTAAAGAGTATAAAATAATGACAATAAAGAGAAGCATTTTTCACTTTATAGTTTGGTTATACACTTAGTTAAAAATAAAAACACTATTTTATGTGTCTCACATATCAGCTAAATGTTAGTTATGAAGGAGACAAATCAGATACAGCATCATGTGTTCATATGTAAATATATTCTAGTGAATTTTATTATCATTACAACAATATAAACATGCTATTTTCTATAGTCATTTTGTAACATAAGAAAATTAAAACTGTACATATTTGGTACTTAACAAGTAATTCAGAGATTCAATTTATATAGCTCTATTTTCTTTAAAAACAAAACTGCTTATACCATCTTCACAGTAAAATTGTGCAAATTCTTTGTCTTTTCTGTTTCTACTACAATTCGAAAAGCACAGGATCCTGCTTTTTATTTTCAATGTGCAGTGCATAGTTCGTAAACCATCTGAGACATCAATGAACAGAAGCTATAAATTAATACTTTAGGTGATTTTTCAGGCCACGTCTTGGAATTTATCATGAATAAAACCATTTTCTGAAAGGGACAAACATTCTGGAATAAGCCTATCTATAAAAATATGCCAAGGTGTTTTGTTTTTCTTTCTTATATTTAAAGATATACGATGTAGGAAAATACTGCTCACATCTATTTGTGTTATGTTGGTGAAGCACTTGCTATGATCTCACAGACCTCCATTTGAAAATTGCTAATGGAATTATGTTGTTTCAACAGAGGCATAACACACCCATAACCCAGGGACTGATAAATTCTAACCTGCACACCACTCATTCCTCTAAAAACACTGTGTTTCTGTCAATGTCACTAAACTAGCAGAACAAAATGACATTAAGAACAAAATGGCTTAACAACCAGGGGCTTATAGAAATTATTTGGCAAAAAGGAGAAGCGGGCAGCCTGGCAGGAGATCATGGGGAGCAACTCCAGAGTAACACTGCCGTCTTCTGAATTTGTTCAGAGTAATTCCCTTGAGAACACCCAGGTTCCCAAATTCTCATATGTAAATGATATAAATATCTCATATTTTACCCTAGTTATTTAAATTTATACCTTCAGCTTGGGTACACTCTGTGCTTATAACTTCAGGACCTAGAGTGACTATATAATACTCTTCATTTATTTAGCAGTAGTATGGGGAATGGACTTATTTGGGTCTTTCTTATTTTCCTAGTAGTCTTTATAGAAGAGCAAAGATAGAGATTTTGCTCCCCAGATAAGTATTTCAATTGCTAGTTATTTCATTCTCAAACTCTACCATAAATTGCTTTCACATGTCATCCTTACTAGATCCTTGGTCTGAAATATTTTCCCTCCTTTTCCACTGTAGAAGTCTCCAAATCACTCTCTTGCTCTGTTCTACCATTGCATGTTGTATGTATTACTATTATAACATACTAGGGGCCTGGTGCACAAAATTTATGGACTCGGGAGTGGGTGATGGGTCTCTCAGCCCAGCCTGCATCCTCTCTCAGTCCAGGACCCCTTGCTCCTCACTGCCCACCTGCAGTGGGGGCAGGAAAGATTCCTGCCACTGCCTCTCTGCTCACTAGCCATGAGCCCAGGCTTCTGGCTGAGTTGAGCTCTCCCGTGGGAGCACACTGACCACCAGGGCTCAGTTACTGCATTGAGCATCTACCCTCTGGTAGTCAGTGCGCATCACAGTGAATACTTGTTCCATCATTTGATTTATTTGCATTTAAGGGTTTTATTAAATAGGATGCCATAGCCTTAAAATTATTCTAAGGTTCTTTCATCTTACTGTTCCTTGAACTCTTAAGGCTGCTGGCAGGTATGATTCATCTGTGTCTACACTATTTAATAGTGACTCAATAAATCCCTGTAGACAAAAAAATGAATACACAAAGAAAATAACTCACTTCATTTAGTTTTATCTTAATTCTAAATCTAATGCATTCATCATGACTCCTGAAATGTTATTTCAATAGAACCTATTGGAAGTACCAGTTTTTTCAAACATCCTATTTAATGAAAGAATAATATGCAAATTGACCATACTTCTGCTACACCATAAGCCACACCCACCATCCAATCAGTAGTGAGTATGCAAATGAACCCAACCAAGATTGCTACAGCCACAGAGCAAGCAGGAGGTTGAGTTTCCCTGGCAATGGAGGAAGCCAAGCATCCCTGCACACTCTAGCAGGCCCTGTATTTCACTCAAGGTACAAAATTTCAATAACAGAATATAAATAAATCTCAACAAAAATGGCTGTGACCACAGAGCAAGAAGGAGGTATAGGTTTCCCAGGTGATGGTGGAAGCCAAGTTTCTGACCTACCAAGGCCTCTGCTGAAGGCTACAAAGTTTCGATTATAGAAGATAAATAAATCCCAGATCCCAAGGTCTCCACTTGGGTTACTGGGATGTGTGGCTGGCCTGCAAACTACCACAGGCCCCTGCACAGGGCACTCGACACTCCAAAGGAACCCCATCCTGATCCAGAACACACTTCAGGGCAAACCAGCTGGCCCCTCCCAGGCAATAGGCTTCTACCTTATATAACAAAATAATAATATGCAAATTGACCATAACTACAACACACAAGATCACTGCCCCCATGTGGTCAAAGATGGCTGTCCCCATGTGGACACAAGATGGCCATGACATGATAGCTAGTGTTGGAGAGAAGTTGAGAAAGATCAGGCCTACAAGGGAGGTCAGTTAAGTTAGTGTTGACCAGGCCTGCAGGGGAAGGCAGTTAGGGGCAAACAGGTTGGCAGGGGAGCAGTTAAGCACCAATCAGCTGGCGGGGGAGTGGTTAGGAAATGATCAGGCTGGCAGGCAGAAGCAGTTAGGGGCAAACAGGAATGCAGGCACATGAACAGTTGGGAGCCAGCAGTCCTGGATTGTGAGAGGGGCCTAAAAGAGTAGTCAGATATCCCTTGAGGGTTCCCAGATTGGAGAGGGTGCAGGGTGGGCTGAGGGACATCCCTCCTCTGTGCATGAATTTTGTGCCCTGGGCCTCTAGTATGTTATACAAATCACAGTTGCAGTTATGATTTAAATTTTCAATTTATAAAATGAGTGATTTAGTCTATAAGAAATACCCAGAGTTATCCAATTGGTGAAATATTTTCAGATTAATTCAAAATATAAGCAAAGTGAATATTCCTAATAGACAAATTTTTCAGTTAAGTGCCATTAACATGGAAGATAATTTTGAAATGGATTCAGATTAAATTCTAGAAAGAGACAAGCCAAAGATTTTAGTGTTGCTGTTCTTTTTGTTGTTGTTTTTTTTCCTGTGGTTGTTCATTTTTTGTTTGTTTCTTTGATGTTTGTTTTTTGGCTCCTCTTTCAGCTAAGAAATCCTGTCTACCATTTGTATTTATTACCACTGTAGGATTGGGTTGTGGCACATTATTTTTCCCATTTAATA
Source organism: Lasiurus borealis (assembly GCA_004026805.1). Lineage (NCBI taxonomy): Eukaryota > Metazoa > Chordata > Mammalia > Chiroptera > Vespertilionidae > Lasiurus > Lasiurus borealis. Next base: position 105,845 of record PVJN01000316.1, on the reverse strand, counting down.
TGTCTTCTATCTTATCAAACATGATTTTTATTTGTGATTTCTCAAGCAATTTTTCTCTTCTCTTTCTGAAACAAGGTTGTATAGATTGCACCAATTTTATGTTTTTCTCTGCCTGCCTTGCCAGTTTTCCCAGTAGGTTTATTACTAGTTGTACAGATTGGATTCCTTCTTTCATGAGACTAGAAGAAAAAAAGGCCGCAGCTACTCTCTCTTTATTTGAACTAGAATATTTTTACAAACTTAACCACCATTATATTCAAACTGAGAATATAATGCATATCTTACTATTCACACAATAACTATTACAGCTTCAAATACTTAGAATAAAAGTTGTATAGATTGTTTTAACATAGAATAGGCAGCAGTCCCTCCTAAATAAAATATATATATATATATGAATATTCTCTGCCCTTTTAGAAACAGTATTACCTATTTAGCAATATTTTTCTTAATTTAGTGTCCTATTTTTTTTTAAATATATTTTATTGACTTTTTACCAAGAGGAAGGGAGAGGGATAGAAAGTTAGAAACATAGATGAGAGAGAGACATCGATCAGCTGCCTCTTACACGCCCCCCACTGGGGATGTGCCCGCAACGAAGGTACATGCCCTTGACCGGAATCAAATCTGGGACCTTTTAGTCCACAGGCTGATGCTCTATCCACTGAGCCAAACTAGTTTTGGCTAGTGTTCCATTTTTTAAAATAAGATGTTTGAAATAGTCACTCTGATTTATTACATCTGTTTCTAAGTGCTTAAGATATCTTCACTATCAAGAACTAATAATGACTTATTATCCTATAATAGAGGCCCTGTGCATGAAATTCATATGTGGGGGAGGTGTATACCTTACACCAGCTTGCACACAGTCCAATCTGTGACCCCTCGATGGTGTCCGATTGCCCTTTCTCCCTAACACCCCTCCCTTGTAGGCTTGATTGCCCCCATCTGCCCTCTCTTGTAGTCCTGGTAGGATCAGGCCTAAATGAGCAGTCAGACATCCCCCTCACAATCCAGGACTCTGGCTCCCAACTGCTCACCTGCCAGCCATCCTGATTGCCCCTAACTGCTTCTGCCTGCCAGCCTGATCACCCCTAACCACTCCCCTGACAGCTGATTGATGCCTAACTGCTCCCTGCCAGCATGTTTTCCCCTAACTGCCCCCTTGCATGCCTGGTCACCCTTAACTCCCCTCCCATGAAGGCTTGATTGTCTCCATATGCTCTCCCTTACAGTCCTGGTTCTCCCCAACTGCCCTCCCCTGCTGACCATCTTGTGGTGGCAATCTTGTGTCCACATGGGGGTAGCCATCTTGTGTGTTGAAATGATGGTCAATTTTCATATTATTCTTTTATTAGATAGGATAGAGGACTGGTGCATGGGTGGGGGCCAGATGGTTTGCTGTGAAGGGTGTCCCAGATCAGGGTGGGGGTTCCCTTGGGGCATGGGGTATCCTGGGCAAGGGGCTTGTGGTGGTTTGCAGGCTGGGCATGCACTCAGTAACCCAAGTGGAGGCCCTGGGATTTGGGATTTATTTATCTGCTATAATTAAAACTTTGTAGCCTTGAGCAGAGCCAAGCCTCCTGCTTGCTCCATGGCCACAGCCATTTTTGTTGAGATTTATTTATCTTTTAAAATTAAAAATTTTTAGTGGAGACCACAGCAGGCCAGGGCTGCTGGACTTTGGCTTCCTCGATCACTGGGGGCAACGCAAACTTCATGCTCTCTCAAGCTCTGTGGATGCTTCCATTTTTGTTGGGATTTATTTATATTCTCTAATAGAAATTTATAGCCTTGAGTAAAGGCCTGGGTCTGCCTGGGTCTTAGGAAAGCTTGGCTTCCTCCATTGGCAAGGAAATCCAAACCTCCTGCTTGATTTGTGGCTGCAGCCATCTTGGTTGGGCAAATTTGAATTACCGCTCCTGATGGGTGTGGCTTGTGGGTGTAGTGAAGTGATGGTCAATTTGCATATTACTCTTTTATTAGATAGGATAATAAAAGAGAAACATGTAAATTGACCATACCTCTGCTATGCTCACCAGCCAAACAGGAGTGAGTATGCAAATTAACCTGAAAAATATGGCAGATTCATTTGCACACACAGGTGCAGTGTGGAGAGCACAGTAGGCGCTCCAGTGGAGAGTGAACAGCTTGGGGAACACCAGATGGAGAGCTGAGGGAGAGCTGGTGGCTTAGAGGATTTGGCAGAGTAGCAATCTGTGGGTCAGAGACAGAGCAGGAAAAGAAAACCAAGAGAATGGGGAGCACTAGGAATTCTGGGAATAGTAATTCTGGTGGCAGCCCTAGAACCAGAAGTAGAAGCCCAGAGTGTAGGGAGCACCAGGAATGCTGGGAATCATAATTCTGATGGCAGATGGATCTCCTATACTAATGGTTGTCAAACCATGGCTCACGAGCCACCTGGGGCTCTTTGGCCCCTTGAGTGTGCTCTTCCACAAGATACCATGGACTGAGGGAGTCTATTTTGAAGAAGTGTTGTTAAAAAGAAGTTTAAGTTTAAAAAATTTGGCTCTCAGAACAAATTTCAATCATTCCACTGTTGATATTTGGCTTTGTTGACTAACTGAGTTTGCCGACCACTGTATTAGACACTAGAACAGAGTGAGCCTGGAACAAGTTACTATTGTGGTCGGGGATGAAGGGAAAGCAAAGCTGAGAAACACAAGTAAAAACAGAGGGTCTAGAGAAAAATTAAAGCGAAGTTATTCTAAAATTTCCAGGAAATAACCACCAATGAAGCAAAGCAAAGCAAAAAAAACTAAAAACGCCTCTCTTATTTTGTGAGCAACAAACCAAACTGGGTTGGTGTCTCAGACAATTTGCTCATATGATGGGAAAGACAGACAAAACTCCCAAATTAGAGGGGGCTACCTGATTGGAGAGGGTGCAGGTTGGGCTGAAGCACCCAGCCCCCATGCATGAATCTTAGGCCCCTAGTCTGTATGTGTGTGTGTGTGTGTGTGTATATATATATATATATATATATATAAAGCCAGCAACTGGAATAATCTAAAGACCAGAACAACTGGTCACTATGATCCCCACTGTGGCCTGTGAACCAGCCTGATCTGGGGGTGGGGCTGGCTGGCCAAACTCCCACAGCCCTTGCCCCCAGCTATTCCACCCCTGACCACCCCCTCTTACCCCATCAGTGGGTGAGGCCCTTTGACCAACCTCCTGCAGCCCCTCCCCAGTTGGCTTGTGACCCCTCCCTTCAGCCAGCTCCACCCTAAATCAGTGCCTCCCCCAGCCAACTTCCTGCGGCCCTTCCCCTGGACGCTGACCCTCGATCAGCCCTTCCAGCTGGTCCAGCCCTGATAGACCCCAATAAGGGCGGTCCACTTGGCCAGCTTCTTGCTTTTTTTTCCTTCTGACAGGCCCAACCCTGGACCCCTCCCATGCACTGGGACTCTAATAAATAATAATAATAATAATAATAATAATAATGATAATAATAATAATAAATTCATTATTAATAATAGTAAGAGTTTGGGATTTGCTCCTCTAGCCATGAAATTCACATGTAATAATATTTTTACACATTTTTCATATCAGTTCCAAATAAGAAATAAATTAGTCTTATATTTTGTGTGGGCTAAATATATGAATTTACCCAATACTAGCATATGTAGATTTCAGCAGCTGCAGCATTTTTGAACTTTAGTGATTCAAAAGTACAACTCTATTGACAAAGTATAAAACGCACTTTTTTTCTTCTGAGAGCCGCAACATCTTACAAATTGTGTTATCAAAGGAAAAATACTAATAATAGTAACTGCCATTTAATAGTGATCACTGGGAACCCTAAATGCCTTTGCCTTCTCTCACTTCTTCTTCAGGTAGATTCTTTCAGGTGGGTTGTATTGCTTTTCCAATTTTATAGACAGGAAAGGGTCACTTGGGGAATTTAAACTCAGTTGCTCAATGTTATATAACTATTTGATGTAAGAGTCAGAATTCAAAATCCAGGTATCTCAAATTCCAGAGCCTGTTTCCTTAATCATTATTCTGTATAGCAGATGCAATAATCATTACTAAATTTTTAAAAGTTCCTATTATGAAGTGGCTGATCACAGTTTCTATGCAAATATTTCACTTTACTATTTAATAAAAAATAAATTATGATATCCTTATTCACCTAAAATATATAATCCACTTATAAAATATTAATATTGATTTGTAGCTGGTTTTGGTAAGGGACACTTTTTAGAGTCTTACAGTTTTTTATTTGTTCTATTCTTTCTCATATATGGAGTTGCTAATGAAAAAACATTGATTTATTATTTTAAAACACATTAAGAAAAACAGCTAAAGGAAACAATTTCTTATTTGTGTATACATATATACACTGAATGGCCAGATTATTATGATCTCTGAATGCATAATAATCTGGCCACTCAATATATATATTAGAGGAGGTGCATAAATTTATGCATGGGTGGGGTCCAGCCAGATTGGCAAGGGGGGGAGGGGACATGGGCCATTGACCTGCCTGCCTGCTAGTCAAATTCCTGTTTGAGAGGACGAGGGGTCAATTTGCATATTAGCCTTTTATCATATAGGTTATACACTTGAGTGGCCAGATTATTATGCATTCAGAGATCATAATAACCTGTCCACTCAGAGTATTTATTTTATTCATAAGGGAAATATTGGTTAACATGCAATATAAAATAGGCTTATTCAAACCACTTGTACTAGTAACTAATCAAGGAAATATGAAATTCAGTAATTGTGTTAAAGCATGAATATGTTTCAGTTTTCTTGTTTCATTAAATAAAAATCTGTATGTCATTCAACCTAAAAGCAACAGTATTTAAGCCAGGTTTTACTATAGCTAATTAAAACTTACTCTTTGTCAGTTAAGACTAAAAAACATAATTATACTACTTATCCTTTTTTATTCAGTTCATTATTTTCAAAGTATAGAAATTCAGTGATCTGTGAAACTATGAGGTAATTTTTGTTCAAGTGAAACAAGGTTTTTTATGTTTCAGTTGAGTAAGTTGAAGCTATTTTGGGTTTATATTATTGGAATATAACATCTGACTGAAGTCTAAAGCTTCTTGACAGGTTAACTGAGGCAAAGTGGAAGTTGTTAGAATCAAGTAACTCATTCATTCAAATGTCAAAATCATGGGAAGTTTGGACATACAGTCTCTTTAATCATGGGTTAGTATAAGTTCAAAAATGTCATATCTTTACTCTCTAGGGTTACGAGTTCTTTTTCCATGAATAAACATTAGAAAATATTCTTTTTAAAAATATATTTTATTGATTTTTGACGGAGAGGAAGGGAGAGGGACAGAGAGCTAGAAACATCAATGAGAGAGAGACATCGGTCAGCCACCTCCTGCATGCCCCCTACTGGAGATGTGCCTGCAACTAAGATACATGCCCTTCACCAGAATCGAACCCAAGACCCCTCAGTCTGCCGGCCAATGCTCTATTCACTGAGCCAAACCGGTTTTGGCAGAAAATATTCTTATTTGACAAAAGATACTAGCCATGTTGGATTTAGCCCTGGTCTTTGTCAAAAGTAACTCTATGTCCTCTCCTGCTTATCAATCCTATCTAGAGTAATGTGCAAATTGACCATCACATCAGGACACAAGATGGCCACCCCATGTGGTAAAAGATGGCTGTCTACATGTTACTACAAGATAGTTGCCATAAGATGGCCATCTCAAGATGGCCTGCAGAGGAGGGCAGTTGTGGGAAGTTAGGGGTCACCAGGCCAGTAGAGAAGAGCAGTTGGGGGAGACCAGGCCAACAAGGAAGGGCAGTTGGGAGGAACCCAGTCCTGCAGGGAAGAGCAGTTGGGGGGACCCAGGCCTACAGGGGAGGGAAGTTGGTGGGGACCAGGACTGCTGGGAGAGCAGTTGTGGGGGCATGCCTGCAGGGGAGGGCAGTTATGCGGGAACCAGGCCTACAGGAGAGGGCAGTTGTGTGTGGGGGGGAGAAGGCTTGCAGTGGAGGGCAGTTGGGGGGGACCAGGCTTGTAGGGGAGGGAAGTTGGGAGTAGCACTCCTGAATTGTGAGAGGGATGTCCAATAGGTGGTGGAAATCCCTCCAGGGGTCACAGATTGGAGAGGGTGCAGGCTGAGGGACACCTTGCCCCCGTGCACGAATTTCATGTACCAGGCCTCTAGTGAATGTTTATAAACATGAAATAATGGAGTTAATGATATTTAAGTTGCAGTGCATTTTAGGTTATAAAGCATTATGAAATATAATATCCCTGGGATCTGAAAATAATCCCTGTGGAATAATTATTGTAGGTTATTTCTTCTAGGTTTCCTCAAATGGTAAAAAGTTACTGTTTCTTAATGTTTTTACTATGTCATGTTTTATAAAATGCATTACTTCTAGAATTCCAGAGATGACAGAGAGCTTTTGAATCACTGAACCCAACTTTTTGTTTTTTAATATATTTTATTAATTTTTTACAGAGAGGAAGAGAGAGGGATAGAGAGTTTGAAACATCAAATGGGAGAGAGACATCGATCAGCCGCCTCCTGCACGCCCCCTACTGGGGATGTGCACACAGCCCAGGTACATGCCCTTGACTGGAATCGAACCTGGGACCTTTCAGTCCGCAGGCGACATTCTATCCATTGAGCCTAACCAGTTTCGGCCCAAACCTTTTTTTTAATAGATGAGAAAAATTAGGTTCATAATGGTGTAGTGACTCACTCAAAGATATAAATGCTTTGTGGCTCCCAACATGAGTTACTTTTTACTAAACTTGCCAACACATGATTCAAAAGTAAAGCTCAAGAATTTTCTCAAACTTATACAAATAAGTTAAGAATAAACATTTTCTTTCAGAAGAATTTACATTTTTGTCAAGAGTACATTTTAATAGCAAATTAAGATTTTTTTGGTGAATTTGTATTGAGTTCCAAAAATATTTGTTATTGTTTTGCAATAATGCCCATTGTATTAAGTGAAGATCATATGTTACTTCACTTATAAGGATACGTTGGTTATTTACTCAATATTTAATTGTAAACAGTTGCTAAAGGAAACATAGAATAATGATTGTTTTTAATAAAAATATTTTGCAAATATATTTTTATTCAAATAATGGTGTAGTATTCAATCTGATTCAGAAGTATTTCCAATACAGCTGAATAAAACATTTCTAATTATTTTATTTGTTATTAATTTGATAGCTTATAAAACAGAGATTAATTCTCTTTGTAGTTTTGTATTTTCTCCAAGTTATGATGATTTTCTTTGTGTACGCTGAATACTCATGATTTATTACATTATATTGAATTTTAAGAGAAACTGAAAATAAAATGCATCGATGAAGCATATCTTCCAAGTGTACCCCAAAAGGCAATGTACCAAAAATTGCAACGGTTCTTGAAAACATACTTAATTGAATAGAGAAGCTGCCTGGGGGAACTGAGCAAACATTTTTCAGAGAGCATTGTGTTTATATTGGGTTGAAATCATGATAGGAATACAACTTTATGGTCTGCATTAATTTGCTTTGTTGAAAACGGAGATGCTTGGTTTTATTTTAAAGATGCTAGTATAAAAATCCTGTAATACATTTCTTTTAAGCAACTACTTAATGCTTTCACCCAATTTATGGCAACAAGAGACTAAGGAAATTTAGGCATCAGTTTCTTGCAGGATATATTTTTCTTAAGCTCATCTTTTTCTGCTTAGGATTCTTTTATTTATTCATATGATGTTTTTACGATAATGTTCTTAGCTCTTTAAAAAATCTCTTTAAGTAAGTAGATGGGATAACTGAGAAGTTTCATTTGAATAATTTTATGCTATAAATATGCAATTGTATTTTAATAATCATGCTTTATTCTTATGCTTTTCTATATTTTAGAGAATATTTTATTTTTTATTTCTAAATTTTAAAATTATCAAAATTATTATTTTAAGGACATTTATTTGAATATGAAGATAGTAATGTTGTCAGAATAATAAATAATATTTTCAGATAATGTACCTTAAACCAGACATTACATTAAATATTTTCTTGAATTCTCTAATCAAGCATTTGAGGTAGGTGTATTATAGATATTAGAACAGTGATTGCCTATAACTGCACAACATATTAGGGGCAAAGAGCCTTTTAGTCCAGGTCTGCTAACATACTGTATTTGCCCAAACCATTCTTAGCTTTGACATCGATCTGTATTTTAAAATTAGTTCCCTATCTTTATTTAAAAATGCTTTTTTAAATATATGAACATACAGATTATTTTTCCTTTTCAGTAATGTTGCTGTTGCACTATTAAAATAATACAACTTTTAAAAAGAGTCAGATGGTAAAACAGCAAATACTTCTTGAGTTCCTGTTATATGGCAGGTGGAATGTTACTTCTTTACATAGATTTTCCATTTAATATGCTGTAGGATATTCAGAGCTGTATATTGTAGTTTCCTTTTAACAGACGTGGAATTTTATCCTCAGAGAGTTTAAGTGTGTTGTCAAAGATACACAAATGACATATGATAGAGATAAGTTTTAAACTCAATGCAATAGAACATCAATACTTTGCTCTTTACATCAAATCAATCCTGTGTGACTAACTTTCTCTCTAAACCACCTTTCTCAGAATGGGAAGAGAAGTAACAACGACTCATAAATGCATAACAGTTGTCAGGATTGTAGATGATATTTTCATTGTTTATGTCATGTGATTCCCACAAAGTATGTGATGTGGCAATCATTATTTTCCTTTTACTACTAAGAAAACTGAAGTTGAGAAACTTTACCTAATTTACCTAAAGTCTAATAATACAAATCAGTAGCTTTGAATACTAAATTATCTGATTTTAAAATCTCTAAAGACCTTGATTTGGAGTTTTTTTTTTAATGTAGAATAAGCAAATATATTTCAGAATATTCAAGGAAGAGATGAGAAATCTGGTGATATTTGAGGTCAGCATACACGAGACTGCTAGTCTTGGGTATATAGTAAGAAATAAAAATCCCATCTTTCTTTTAGACGAATCTGAATTTTTCTAAGAGTGAAAACTCAAGAAATAAGCTAAAAAGGTCAAATGATTCTCCTGTCACTAATTTCCACACCGGAACTGTCATAAATTTGTCATCTCAACTTAAAACTCAAAATTACTGTCCACATCCCTGGAAAATATATAACTTATTAGTTGAGCTATACATTTTCTATTTGTATAGCAAATTTGTTCTCAGATAGTAATTAAAATATGTTTGAAAACTTTTTATAGCATTTATTTCTATTCTTACACACAGACTTTAGAGCAAAACTTGGCTACTTGTCAGCCATAATCATTAAGTAGAGTTTTATTCTAGAATTCTATTTCTGTTTAAAGAACAGAAATTATTTTAAAATGTTGTGCTTTTTAAATAAAATGTATGAAAGAATAAATCGTGCTTTTGCTTTTTTGGTTCTAATTAACTTTGGTATTGAAAGATTTGTCATTTTATCAACATTCTGTACATATAATAGCAAAAATTAACTACAATGTATTAGGTATTTTGGCCATTTATTAGCTGAATTATTTATTATACTTGACATTTTATCAGTATCAATAAAATGATATGTTTAACTAAAACCCTAAGTTTTTTTAGAGTATGCTAGTAATTTCTTGAGTTGGAACTAAGGTCTCTTTCTTGAGGCTCTTTCTCATAAATGATGTCCACTTGGTAAAACTGTGTGCTAATTGCTTTCATTTAGTTGATTTACATTGCTGAATTTCACAAGCATAAAGGGTATATTTTGGGCAGTAGGGATCCTGAAAGGAAAATATATCAGTAGTGGTCACAGACACTCTAAGAATTCTGACTATTAAAGTAGGCAGTAGTTTCTGCACCTCCATGATCTTGAAGTGGAATATTCATTCAATGCTAAGGTTAGTGGGCTTTTATCTTCAGGACTGTCATTCCTACTCACTCCAGGCCTAACTCCTTTGTAAACCTGTTCATCTCTCTTCATACACTTTGTACTCTGCTCTCTGCAAACCTTCTATTGCCATCAAACTGAATCCTCACCTTGAATTTGACTAGTGACACTTGTTCTCTTTTATCAAAGACTTTCAACAGGACATTTCCCATTTGCCTTCATGCTTAGCATTTTACACAGCTGGCAAAGCTGATGTTCTAATAGCACATCACCATCCCCTTACTCTCCTTTTTCTAACTTTGAAATTGACCTCATGCTAAAATATTTCAATCTTCTACAGATGTCAGATTCTTAAATTTCACAGATTGGTTTTGTTCTCCCTCTGCTCCAGTGTACTTCAGTAACCCATTCTTCTGGTCTCAAAACATTATCCTTCCCAGAACTATTTTACTTTTTGTATTTTAAACTGCAAGACCCACCCCTATCTACTTCTCTCTAACTTAATCTCACTGGCTCCCCTTATTTCACATCTTGAAACACTTAGACCATTAACTGCTCCCTCCTTATATTTGTCATTCCACTTTAATTTCTTTTTTATATATAACCAGAATCACATGGTCAGACAATTCACTTGCTCTTTCACTAGGGCTTTCCATTTATTTCTCTCTTCCTCTTATCCCTTAACCAGTCCCAATGGGTGGATCTTAACATTACCTGTAAGACATTGCTAGAGAAAATGGCAAGGTGATATGCGACCCCGAATATTGACCCCTGAATGATTTCCCACCTCAGCTGATTACTAATCAGTACCATTGGCATTAACTGAGCCCTTTCTCATTGCTAAGCAAAAGCACTCTCATTCTTTTTAACTTCAGAGCATATTATCTGCTCGCTCAATATGTAAGAAATTGCCATGCCCTCTACTTAACAAAACAAATAACATGGTCTTCCTTGACTTCCTATGACCCTCCATTATACACGTACATGTAGAGGTGGGAGGGAAGGAGTGGAGGGCAAACGAAGGTTTACAGTTGTGAGTATCCAAAACAGTTTATTATTTATTAATTATCATATTAGTTTCTATATAAACAACTGTAAACCTACCTTTGCCCAGATATAGGTGATATAGATAGATATAGATATAGATAGATATAGATATAGATATATAGATATAGATATATAGATATATAGATATAGATATAGATATAGCTATTTATAGCCTACCCCTTTCTTTTCTGTCTTCAGTCCTGGTTTTCTGACTCTTCCATGATCTTGGTTTGTCAGTTATTTTTTTATTTTCTGAAAGTCTTTATGTTGCTCCCTATGCCATTTCCACCTTAAACATCTAAATATCTTGTCATCTTGTGTATCAGTCTGGGTTGCACAGAAAACAGATGTTATACTAAAATTAGTTTAGTTTGAGTATTTCAGTAGAATTTTATAAAGGGACTGTTTACACAGGTGTAGGCAGGATGTAGGTAAAGCATAAGGAAGGATAAAGTACCATGGACTAGTAACAATGGGCTGCTTTACCAACCAGAGGCCAAAAAATGTGAGGGGAGGGTATATTGAGTGGAACAGAGGGCAAAGAAAGGGCCGCCTGAGAGCGGATATGACCTTTGGTTGATGAATGCAGTCACTGGTAGATCTAGAAGTAGGGCAATAAATCCCAAGAACTCATAATCCTAATCTCTCTTTGGTTTCCTACCAGTGTTGTCATTGACTTAACCCAACAGGCAGTCAGTGGACCAGGGAGCTGATTGAGTTAGTATGTCAGCCTTGCAGGGCATAGAGCCTGTTAGAGAAGGATCTAAGTTGCACCCAGATAGGCAAATGGCAAAAAATTTATCACATTTTGATTTTCTTTACTGTCTTAGCTCTTGTGAACAACTGTTTGCTCCCAGAATATAGGCTCCTCTTTTGGGAGGCTGTCTGGGCAGCTGAACCTATTGCCCCAGCCCAGACTAATTTTCCTTTTCTTCCCAAGCTGCTGAAATCCATCTGCATTAGCCAATTCAAAGGTTTATTTCCTAATATTATTTGCTCATTATTACCAGATAATCAGCCCCTTTCTATTTAATTTTTTTTTAAGTTAGTGTTTATTTTACAGGAAGAAGAGAGAGGAATAGAGTTAGAAACATCGAGGAGAGAGACATCAATCAGATGCCTCCTGCATGCCCCCTACTGGGGATGTGCCTGCAACCAGGATACATGTTAGATATTGGTACATTTAATTATGTGTTTTATTAATTTGCCTGTCAGCTGTCTTTCTACTGGTACTGAGACCCTTAATACTAACTGCTGTACTAGGGTTATCTATACGACGAATATAGTTTGTTGTGGGTAATCTATTTGGGAAATCAATAAGTGACTATGTTTAAAGTGAAAATCACTTTCTAAAAGGTTCAGAAGTACCAGTTCCTATGCTTAATGTTGAGTTGCATACCTTGCAAAGGATGACCTGGAAACAAGATCACAAAGATAACATGGGCATCAAAGACAATTTAAAGGAAGGTTTGGGCAGAGGAACATTGCTGCTTTGAAAAAGAAGCCTTTCTTTTTTCAGCGCTGTTACTGCAAAAGCATGGTGACACGAAAAGTTATGTAGGGACATTCATAATTGAAAGAGACAAATTTACCACTAAAGCAACATGTGGAATATACTAAAATTGTGGTGGTGTATTTTATGGAAAAATTTTAAATTATATAATGCCATTATAGGGCTTTGAATTTAAATATATACATTTAGTCTACTCTGTGTTTTTCTCTTTAATGTTAACTATCCATCATTTATACTTTACAGTGACATATTTAGCTGCTTCTCTTCTTGGTTACGTCAGGAGATTGCATTTTTGTATTGGAAATTGTGCTCAAGTAGGTTTTGTCAAGTTGGTCATGTGGATTATCACCCTTTAACTTTTAGGATCACACTCTTAAATGATTTAATTGTTTGCATGCTATGCAGGCATTCTGCATGGCTTACCCTGACAGAGAGGATGAAATGGACTAAATATATGTGGTCTAACTTCAGTGCCCTTACTCACTGCCAGGTTAAGGAAGATTCCACATTAACCCTGTCATGGCAATTGTGAGAAAAGAACTTTTTATTTTCGCAATAAAACCTGTTAGCTTTTTCTCTGAGAGATTTTCTTTTGATTGTTAATCCTCACCAAAGGACATTTTTTCCTACTGATTTTTAGATAGAGTGGAAGGGAGGGTTGAGACAGAGAGAGGGAAACATCAATGTGAGAGAAACACGTCAACTGGTTGCCTCCTGCATGCACCCTGACTAGGGCCCAGGGAACAAGCCTGAAACCTAGGTACATACCCTTAACTGAAACTGAATTGGGGACTCTTCGATCAGCAGGCCAACACTATACTCACTGTGCCAAACCAGGTAATGCTTAGATATTTTTCTTTCTTTTTTTTTTTTTTTAAAATATTTTATTGATTTTTTACAGAGAGGAAGGGAGACGGATATAAAGTCAGAAACATCGATGAGAGAGAGACATCGATCATCCACCTTCTGCACACCCCCTACTGGGGATGTGCCCACAACCAAGATACATGTCCTTGACCAGAATCAAACCTGGGACCTTTCAGTCCGCAGTCCGATGCTCTATCCACTGAGCCAAACCAGTCTCGGCTTTTATTTTATTTTTTTAAATATATTTGAGATTTTTCAATATATATTCTCTCCCATATATCTTCTCTTCACAACTCTTAGCATTTTATATTTGAAAAGGATTAAAAAAAACTTTATTTAAATTTGCAGACAAAAAAATGTAAGTGATGCTTTATTTTTATTTAAGCCACACTGAAATATATGTTTTTATTCTTATATGCTATTATTTTTACTTCTTAAGGTGATAGTCATATTGTTTTTTTAAAATATGTGACATTAACTAGATGTGAAGACTATATTTTCTAGCTATCAACAGTAATTAAAAGGTGGTTTTATTCCCTAGTCACACATTACAATTCACACTTTCCTGATTGGATTTTGCTCCCAAGGTGCTCATTGAAATGGGGATTTAAAGTTTATTTTCAGGTAGCTCCTTTGTGTTTATACTGTTTATTTTTAAATTCTTGGAGAAGCTATAACTAAATGCCAATATAGATAATTTGAAATATTCTAAATAAAGTTGTTATATTTGTTGAAATATGTAGGAGACCAGCAGTAACTGTTTTCTCTACTCTTTAAAGATATTAACATAGAATATCTCTGTTTCCTGTATTCTGACCATGTTCCCTTTATTTCATGATGGAATTATAATACCAGGCAACAGAATTACCAAAACAAATAAAACCATGAGGAAGAAATAATCTTAAAGAGGGACATTTGGGAATGGAGAAAGTAGTGAGATACAAGAGGGAAAAAGGTGACAATTTGAGGTTTTATGGAAGTGTTTTGAGAACTGTTCAGCATTTGAAAATATGTGCAACTTGTTTGTGGGGGAAAATGGCAGGTATAATATATTTGTATCAAGATGACCGACCTGGTTAGGATTAAAAGCACCTGTAGAAGCACCCCACTTAGAAAGCCACAGGACAGTTACAAACCCTATTTTTGGCTAGATTTTCCTTTAATGTCTAACTAGGAGACATTATTGGGTATATTGTATCTTTGTATGTGTTCATTTAAAATGTATTAATATTGACAATCCAGTGTTTCTCCTCATTATGCTTATGTATTCCCTTTTTTAAATACTAATGGCTTTCCAATATTTTTCCTCTAAGGTGTTTTTCAGAAAAACATATATTCCTTGTTTTAAGCAATCTGAATTTATAGAATGAATAAAAATAGCTTCAATTTTCATCTGCTTACTGTATATAAAGCCCAACACTAACCATTCTTTTTTATTTTCATTGTAAAACAATAAAATTTTTACTTAATCTAAGTCTGAATCTATTTGTGTGTTTTATGGTACACAAGGTTTTTTTTGTATTTTGCATTTGAAACAGTATTATAATCATTGTACCATATTTTCCAGCATATAAGATGACTTTTTAACCGAGGAAAATCTTCTCAAAAGTTGAGGGTCATCTTATGCACCAGATATCATATTATAGGGTGGGTATATCCCAAACTCTATATTTTAACTGGAAAAGTTAGGGGTCGTCTTATATGCCCAGTCATCTTATATGCTGGAAAATATAGTAATTTATTATACTGGTATAAGTATTAGCTACATTATAAGTACATAATGCAAATGCTGTTTTATTCAACTTACATATATGTAATTTAAAGTTTGAGTCATTAAAATTCAAACGACAGTTAGAGTATATGATTTTACAATGTTTTATATATTTACTTTGTTTTTTAATTTTTACTATAAATGCAAGATTTAAGTCTTTTATTTTTTAATTAAGCTTATTGAGGTAACATTGGATAATAACATGTAAGTCTCAGGTGTACAACTTTTTAATACATTACCCATATATTCCATTGTGTGACCCTCTTCTCCCCCATATATTTGACCCCATTTACTCTCATTTTGTCCTCTGAGCCTGGTTCTTCCTGATATGCATTACATACTATATAAACCTTAAGGGGCAGGAATCACTAACCCTATTTTACAAATTCTACAAAAAAAGAGAGACATATACCTTTGGATCATAGATATTCTAGGTGACCGATTAATAATGCAGATTTTTTTCAATAGATGGAGTTCTACACATATGTTGATATATATGCAATCTGATATGCATGCTATTTTGTTGTATTGACAGCAAGCTTCAAAACTTCATACGGCAAATTTGCTGAAGGTATTAACATCATAGGTATTTTTATGCTTAAAAATGTTGAATTTTGTGCCAAAAAAAAGAACATTTGTGGAAAGTTTTAATTCATTACTTTATTTTGAAAAAAATGTTATCATATACTTTGGGAAGCTTATGGTGAACATGTTCCATCTCAAGATATTTGTGAACGCTAGTTTAAATGCTTTAAAAGTGATGATTTCTATGTGAAAGACCAAGAACGTCCAGGTCAACTGAAAAAGTTTTAAGACCAAAAATTCCAAGCATTATTGGATGAAGATTCATGTCAAACTAAAAAACAACTTGCAGAAAGATTAAATGTTGTTCAGCAAACAATTTACAAGCAACGGGAAAGATTTTAAAGTAAGGGAAATAAGTGCCACATCAACTGAATGAAAGACACATGGAAAACTGAGAAGTCATCAGTAAAATGTTGCTTCGATGGTATGAAAGAAAGTCTTTTTTGCATAGAATTGCAATTGGATGTTTTTGAGAATTCCAAATGCACACAATCATAGGTTGATCCAGGTCAACCATCAACACCAACTGCAAGACCAAATCGCTTCAAAAATAAGACAATGCTCTGTTTGGTGGGATCAGGAAAGTGTGGTGTATTACGAGCTTCTACACCCAGGCGAAATGGTTAATACTGATCACTACCAACAACAAATGATCAATGCTTTGATCATGAAATGACCAGAATGTGCCAGAAGACAGGGCAAAGTAATTTTGCTTCATGATGACACACCATCACACACTTCAAAACCAGTGTAAGACATATTAAAAGATCTTGCCTGTGAAGTATTAACCCACCTGCTATATTTACCAGATTCACCAGACCTTGCTCCTTCAGATTACCACTTGTTCCAATAGATGGCACATGTACTTTCTGACTATGAAACTTCAAAATGTATGAAGAAGTGAAAAATTTGGTCTCTGAATGGTTTGCCTCAAAGCAAGAAATGTTCTATTGGGACGGATCCACAAATTACCTGAAAGATGGGGGGAAAGTGTAAATAGCAATGGACATACATTACTTTGAATAAAGCACTTTTGATATTTCTCTTGAAATTATTGTGTTTTCTTTTGTTACAAAATCTGTAATATTAACTGGTACACCTACTATAAGAATGCTAATTTTGATTATCATATATATTTTTTTCTGTTCTAGTCTATCTTCTTTCTATTTCTTTCCTTCTGTGATTCTGAAGAACTGTTGATAGATCCAGCACAATGCATACATAGCGTTTCTTAAAACAACACAGAGAATAACACTAATACATATGAAAAACTCATTGTTAAGAAGGGTGCTTTGAAACCAAATAAGATACATTTTTAAAAATTAGAAGTAATTGATTCAAGGGTAAAAAGGAAAAAAAAATTAAGGATCGGGATTATTGGGAAATATAATGGTTATAATTAACTTGACTATTCAATTGGGAAATAAAGATAATTACTAAAAGTCTATTAGCTCTTCTCACCTAGTTCAGGTGTCTTTTATAATATAAATATTTAAAAGATCCTTTTACTTAAGGACAAAGGAAGTAAGAAAACTACATCCACACTGTGAACTTTCTTATGTTGCTGGTAAAATCACAGTATGAAACTGGTATTAACATACAATTCACTTTTCTGTAATTATTGGCTCTAGCTAGTATTAGTTAGGGCAATATTTATTAATGGTTGCTATTAAGTACATTCTTGGTATTTCCCTGCTTCTTGTTCTCTGACCCACATTTTTCACTTTGTAAAGTGGAGATGAAGATTTGTCAGGTGAATGCCAATGTCTTAAATCTGCAAGGACACTCACTCTTTCTATGCAGAAGTACCCAAAGTTCACTCTTATTAAAAAAATATTGTTGGAAGTATTATATATATCTTCTTTCCCCCCCATTGGCCACTCCCCTCCCGCCAGCATAGGTCCTCACCCCCCTGTTATCTGTGTCTATTGGTTATGCTTATATGCATGCATATAAGTCCTTTGGTTGATCTCTTACTCCACCCCCAGCCTGCCCTACCTTCCTTCTGAGGTGGTCTGTTTGATGCTTCTGTGTCTCTGGATCTATTTTTATTCATCAGTTTATGTTGTTCATTATATTCCATAAATGATTTAGAACATGTGATACTCTTTCTATGTAGAATTGCTCAAAGTTCACTCCTGAAGTAAAAGTTCTAGGTCCTGATTGGAAGTCACCAAACATATGTCACTTGTGCCTTTTCTATTTCTCTTCTTATTGCTTTGTACAAAAGTTCCTATTCAGGTCCCTATTCAGTGCAACAGTCTTTTGTTACACATTTCAAATGATCTCTGTGGATGTCTTTTTCCTCTACATTAGCATGGAGGGTGGGAGTCTCCATTCTTGTTTCTTTAAAATAATATCACCCAGCCTGATCGTATGGTAAGAAGACCTTTTCTTTCTTTTTTAAAAATATATTTTATTTAATTTTTACAGAAAGGAAGGTAGAGAAATAGAGAGTTAGAAACATTGATCAGCTGCCTCCTGCACATACCTTACTGGGGATATGCCCACAACCAAATTACATGCCCTTGACTGGAATCAAACCTGGGACCCTTCAGTCCTCAGGCCAATGCTCTATCCACTGACCCAAACCAGTCACAGCAGAAGGCTTTTTCTTTATGTTTGTTTCTTTCATCTTTCTTCTGTATATATAAGCCTTGGGACAGATCCTTACCAAAGAACTTTGCCACTTAATTTAAAACACAAGTCTGCTGATGAGAATGCTGTCTTCCTCCTATCTAGAAATGACTGTTGTTCACAGCCCCTTCTTATTATTCTCCTTTTCTTCCTTCAGCCTTTCTTTTCAATTTCCCTTTTGTTTTAACTTTTTTCCCCTTCAATTTCATACTATTCTTTAATTACAAAGTTAATTACTGAGGCTAATATTAGCATCAGTGGTGACATGAAATCTAAAACATAAAAAAAATGAAAAAAAGCTACTGAGTTCTTGGAGGTCAAAATTGGGATGAAAGATAGTTTTTTAAAATAGACAAAGTAAAAAATGTGAAGGCCTGATATAGTTTTCATTTCTTTTCTCAGTACTTAGTACCAAGTATACTTAAATGATTCCCTTATTTACTCAGCATCCTCTGAAATTGTGAAAAGTCAGTTCAATGTCAACATTCACAATCCTTAAACATGAATTCAGAAGAGCAAAGGGACAGAGTCTGTGATTTGAGATCTCAGGCACAATTTTTTTACAGTGGTGTCTTCACATGTAAAGTGAAAGATACTTGTGATACCACAGAGTGTTATGTGGAAATAAGAAAATGTGTGGCATGTATATAGTACAGTTCATTTCTATTACATAAGTGCTCAAGAAAAAGGCAGTTTGGCTAACTTACTGTATTTTATTAGTGCATGCCCTGTGTCTTGGGGGATACATAATGTAATTAAAAATTAGTCTGTGGTAAGAATAAAAAGCATTTATTTGAGCATAGGAGGGATTACAATCCATATTCAGGTAACGAAGTGCTCAGTCCTATTCTGAAATAAGCAAAAACAGGGTTTATAAAGGGCAAAACTATGAAAGCTATTCTCACTTAGATCCTTCATTTAAGAAAGGATGTTGGCTAGGTTTGGGGGGATTGATTAGGCCCATTATGTAAGTGAAGGATGCTGGCTGTAAAAATGGATTGGTTCCTTTCAAAGTGAAGAGAGCAAGTGGTCTGTTCACCATGATGAGAATTCAAGTTCACATATGTCTGTATATCGGTCCTTGATTCAGAATGTTGGTTGTTCATCATTGAGCTGGGTTTAGCAACATGTCAGTAGTTCAACAGTAGTTCAAAAACCAAGATATGAGACCTGCATAGGCCCCATTTCCTCAATGGCTTCCTGACTTCGTTTTATGTTACTCTCTTAGCATTGTTTATTCCATTTTATTTTCTACATTATCACTAGATAATACCATGTTTAGGAGTGATCAAATGTGCTTGTTACAAAGTACAACCATTCTAGGTCTGATGTGGGATTCAAGAACACACATTTTAAAGCATTCTCAACAGGTGATTCTAACACTGTTGAAAGGCCTGTGATTAGGTGCTGAGTCATGGGATTTGACCTTCTTGACTCCATTTCATCTTTGATGCTTCCTAACATGTTGCCTTGATCTAGTGATTGAAACACTTTCTTATTTTACTACAGGGATAATTGAGTTGCATACTTAACATATAGTAAACACTAATCATAGCACACAATTAGATACTTGTGGGAATATCTACACTAATAAAAGAGAAATATGCAAATTGACAGTACTTCTTGACACCCACCAGCCAATCAGGAGTGAGCATGCAAATTAACCCAACAAAGATGTTGGGCTAATATACATATGCAGGCACTGAGTGGGGGTGGGTGGGGCGGGACATAGGTGTTCCACACTGACCCAGCCGCTCAGGGCCTTTGGGCAGCATGGGAAGGTGGGGCTGGAGCAGAAAGAGGAGGCTCCTGGGCTAGAGCAAAGGTGGTACTGGCAGCCAGGGAAAGGAAGGCCCATTCTTACATGAATCTTTGTGCATTAGGCTTCTAGTTTCTACATAAAGAAATAATTTGATGACCTCTCCAGAGAAGACTGTAACACCAAAATTAAAGAAGAAATCCTATTGTAACCAGAGATTATTGCAAGTGAAAACGTAACAACTCTTCCATCCGCTGAACATTATATATCTGTACTTGAGTGTAAGAGTGTTTGTCAAAGATGGGTTTGATAATCTATTTTCAAAACTTCTTTCTCTCATTTATGTGTGCTCTATGTTCTTTCCCTATTTTTCACAAAAAGATAAAACATACACACAGCCAGAAAGACACACACAGAGAGAGAGATAGAGAGACAGAGATAGCAAGACAGAAATGGAGATAGAGAGAAAGAGAAAAGTGGTCTTAAATGAATAATTGGGAACATTTGTAGTAAGATTGTTGCCATAAGAGAACATTTGGGAAATATTTGGCAAATTGTGATTTTTTTTTAAATTTCCAAAATAATGATATTTGTTTGATTTAAATTATCACTGAGTGGGGAGTCTAAATACCTTAGTTCTATTTTATCTGTTTCTTTGCCCTTATAATTATAATAATTATTTCCCAGCTTTTCACAACTCATATATTGTGTAAGTTTTCTGAACGCTATACTTTACTAAAAATACAAATAAATATATTTTAATGACACTTAAATGTCCTATAGGTACCCAAATTTTAGCTATTACCTATATACCTCTTAACCTGTATTTTTCTTTCTGAATCTGGATCAATACTACTATCCCTCGTGAAAAAAAAAGTACAAAGATAGGTAGAGAATGAAGAGACCAGTAGGAGAGTTTGCTCCATCATTAATGTTGTGAGCATGTAGTTAACTTAGATGTTGAAGAAGAAATCAACTTCCTTCTCCTCTACTATGGAGAAAGCCCATGCATGTCATTCTGTCACTTGCTGCCCTCACAGTGAGGGAGAAAAGAAATTGGCATCAGCCAGCCTTACTTACTGTACCTCCTTTTGACTAAATGAAAAGCAAACATTCCAAACCTTAGGTTGATTTCATTAAGACCAAACCTTCAGGCGGTACAAATGAATGGAGTTCCAGGATTCTAAGTTCATGGGGGATAAAATTCCATGAGTTCCCACATAATAAGAAATATGAGCACATAAGTATTGAATGAATATTCAGGAGCTGAATAATGAGCCTGAAAACAAAGGAACATTTCATGCAAAGAATTTGAAAAATACAAAGAAAATGTGACTTCCCTATAGTTAAAGTTACATTTTGGTCTTGTGCTTTTACTAAAACTTTCTTGGAGATATGAGAAACTGAAATGACTAACCCAGTGAAGTATTTGAGCCACTGAAGATGTCAGACACATAAGCTGATCAGAGAATTAGGAGTTCCTTCCTTGGAACACCTTGCCTTTGTTAGCTTGTTATTTGTTTATTTGGATCAACAAGTCTATTCTTGTTTCAGGGCTGCTGATCCCTGAAACTGACATGATAGAGACTCATTATTGCAGATTAGTGTCTGAAAGTGAGCAACACTTATAAATAGCAATTCTTATTTTCCTTTCCAAATATTTTCTTGAGTAAAGAAAAGCCAAGGGCTAGTTACTAGAGGAGAATTAAGGCACCTTAAACAAACAAACAGACTTAATTCTTTTTTACCTGGTGTGTAAAAGGAGCAGATTACCCATCCTTGGAATAGAATTTCTGCTACTTTGCATTCTGATTATGGGAGCTGATGGCAAAGATGCAAGCACATTCCCAAAGTTTAACAACAATGCATATTTCCATTCTTTTAGAAACAAAAAGCAAAGTGTTCACTATGTTCAGCACTTTAATCTCTGCTGAGGTGGCATGCTTAAAATCTAGCAGAAAGAATACATACATCAAAATCCATGTACAGAGAGATTTTAGTACATGAACATTTTATTACATGATGTAAGAAGTGATACTACAGGTGTTTAGCATAACGTCAATACTCATTGTGCAAGATCAGATTTAAATATAGTATCAGGTTTTAATCTATTTTTGCCTTTGTCAAATTGACAATCATCTTTCGTCTTGTAATTAAATATCAGTTTGGACCCTCAGGCCTCTGAGACAAATTGGTTGTATTTTTATATGTTAAACACTGACTTAATTCAGTTCAATCTTTTAATTCTTCTTCCTTTAATTACTTAGTAGCTCAAACTAATAATTGGTTTTGTTTCTTTAAACTTATCATGTAGTCTTGCCAAAGCAAATTGCTATATCTGATTTCATGTGAATGCCAAGTTGCTTAGCAACTTAAATTTGCCTTATATTTCATCTTTTTGCATGCTCTTTAATCTCTAAATTTTTATCAGGGTATAATTTTAGTCATATATCTATATCTATTCAAATATTTTTACTCACAAAGTCAGCAGTTTGTTCTCCATTAACTTTGTAAGTCTGTGCTTGTGTGGCAAAGGAGTGAAGGGAGGAAGAGAAAGAGAAACAGAGAGAGAGGGAGAAAAAGGCAATGAGAAAAAGAGAGAGTTGATTAATATAAGGTAGAAGTGGGAGTCAGAAGAGCAAAAGGAAGATAATAAAATAATGCATTTATAATATCCTATACTTGTTTCTTTTCTACCTTTAATATATGGTTCCTGTGTTCTGTTTTGTCTTCCAGGTCCCCAGGCTCTTGTTTCTAACCTCAAGAAAAGGGGGTGGGGGTTAGTCATCTATTGTAATCCCTGCACTATTTCATGCATAATTGGCATTCAGGCTCAGAAGACTCTTAAAACAGATCCAAGTCAGAGCCTTGTGTGGCTTTATCCCCAGAGAGAAATTATCCCTTTGGGAGGTTTGTCATCTTTGGCAGGAAGAAAATGGTGTTACTATTTTGTGCTTTCATTGTGTCCTGGCAGACAGGCAGTGACTTTTCAGCCAGGTCTATAGGCTAATTGTAGAAATGATGAAAAATGGCAGAATTGAAAGAAAAAAAAAAGTGTCTTAAAGTAAGTGACAGTTGTCACTTTGCCTTTTTTTCCTGCTATTTGCTGTAATAGGCACCCAACTATAAGGGAACATTTGAAGAAGAAAGGTTTGTTTCATACATGAATAATATTGAAAGGAAATGAGTTTTAAATATTAGGGTGCATTCCTTCAGAATGTAATTACCCTATATTACCCTATCAGTCACTCTTCTTTATCAGGGGCCAAGAGTAATTTCTCCAGCACCACCGTTCTTCCATACCCACTCTCATAAATGCATACTCAGAGGTGTGTTGCTTACAAATCAGGAAAACAAATGACGACAGGGAGAGTAAGTGCCCGTTAATTTTGTACTTTCTTTTTGAGAACAAATGCTTCAACCCAGCTATTATTTGTCTCCGGCATGAAAGCAATCTTTGAGCTTAACGGTATGAATTATTGGCTTCAACTTTATTTTATTTCTTTATTTTTTATTTTTTACATTAGGGCTAAAATTTTAAATAGGTGGAGACGGTTCTTGTTTAATGTGCATTCAATTAATTTTAGCTTTTGTTTATGGAACTTTGTGGGTTGTTTTTGACATCCTAATATTTTTCAACCCTGATTTTAAGGAATTTCTGTTTAGAAGCTCTGCAATGTATGATTAATCCTTTTTTAAAAAATCAGGTTTCATTTCTTCTGCATCTCTGCCAGTTGCAAAATTTTAAAGGTATAGTTTTTCTACTATTTTAAAAATGAATGGCATGTGAAATTGTGCTTTCTATATGCATTACAACAGAGCACTTTGTCCAGCCCAAATGCCACTTAGATTGATAGCTGTGTGTGGACAGCAGTCCTAGTCCTCCTCCTAACTGCCCGCCTAGTGATGTAAGTAACATAGAGGGATATGTGTGACTTATTTTCCCTAAATCACATTTGTCAACATCAGGCATCATGTGGTTCCGCACAAACTTCTGTATGTATCTTCTTTTCTTGGCAATTTATACTTATACTTTCTTCAAACCACTTGGAAAAAACATTATCTCTGTCATTACCTGATGTAAAGCCTAATATACATCAAATGGAGCTATATCTATCTGGATGCTCCCCAGCTTCTAATTCTTTGAGCACCAGAAAGTAGCTCTCTTATAAATGGGAAGAGTATACTCTCTCCAACTTTATGCCATACCATGCCTTGGACCTCTACGTCTCCTTGTGCTAGAGACTCACAATGTGAACACGCAGTGTTTCCCTTAACATTCTTATGGCCTGAGTAGAGATAGGCGGCATCCATTCCACCACTTTCCTGTGCCTTTGTCTCTTGTAGACTGAAACTTCTCTTATCCCACCTAATACTATAAAGGCTTCCATGCCTATGACTTGAGATGAGTAAATTCTGGGGCTTGTGTATTCAGTAGGGATGTGGGGAAATATGTTACCTATTAGTAGCAACTGGCACAAACCATGCTCAATACAGAAGCATCCCTATCTGTTTGGTGGTAAATGGAATTCATCTCCAAAGAAAAGCTGGAGAATGTGTGATTTGAAATGTTTTACTGAAAGCAGTTTGGCTTTTGGCTTGGTGATCACTGAGTGATGAAAGTTGCTTCTGGCTAAGGAGTCCAGGTCAGTTGAAAGGGTCTGTCCTCTCTGTTAGAGAGGGACACATGCCAGGAGAAATTCGCTGGGGTGAGTGTATCAGCTTTCTAAAAGTGCTTCCTCTCAGTGAGGATATTCTTTGTTGTAGGTTATATTTCTTTCTTATACTCTGCCAAGACTTTTTGGGGGCTAATACATTGTTTTTACACTGTTTTTACCTTGTAGGGAAGACTTACCAATCAGACATTGATGGTTCCAGGAAAATCTGTTGCTAAGAAGAATCAGTGAAATTCCTGGGTGGATATTTGGCACCTAAACTAAGAATATCCTGTTTTTTAAAAGTTTTAGTATCAATTTTTTTTAAAGAATATAACTGATAGAGAGCCAGCTAGTGAATGGTTATAGATTAAAAAAAAATTGTTCAAACTGATATGTTTCCAACTTTTCAAAAGTGGATTTAAATATCCTATATAATAAAAGGGTAATATGCAAATAGACTGAACAGTAGAACAACTGGACAACCAATCAAAGCATAATATGTTAATGATATGCTAAGGATGCCCAACTGTTCGCTATAATGTGCACTGACCACCAGGGATCATGTGCTCTGACTGATAGGTTAGCTCGGGACTGAGTGAGATGGGCCAGACATGTTCTGAAGCCCTCCTGTGGTACCTTTCTGGCCTGATTGTGCACCAGTAGGGTCCTTCAGCCTGGCCTACATCTTCTTGCAATCTGGGACCCCTCAGGGGATATTGGAGAGCCATTTCAGCCCCATCCCACAGGCCACTCCGCTTGGGAGGGCACCAGATGCAGGACTCATGGCTGCCAAGCTCTGCTTTGACAGTGCGAGCCTCTCTTGATTGGAACTGATTGGGTGTAAGCCCGTAGCAGGCACAATGAGGCCAGGATGAGCGGGCGTGGCAGGTAGGAGCTGCACAGGCAGTGTTGGACTGTGGGTTTCAGTCCGATCTCTGCAGGTCATCCAGAGGGACTCCACTCATGCAAAAATTTGTGAACCAGGACTATAGTGCGTGTGTGTGTGTGTGTGTGTGTGTATTGATTTCAGGGAGGGATAGGGATATAGAAACATCAATGATGAAAGGAGAATCATTGATTGGCTGTCTCCTGCATGTCCCACACTGGGGATCTAGCCCTAATCAGGGCATGTGCTCTGATTAGGAATCAAACCATGACCTCCTGGTTCATTGGTTGATGCTCAACCACTGAGCCATACCATCTGGGCAAAAATGGACTCTTATACAGGATGTCCTTTGGTTTATTATAGTGGTCATTGTGTGTGGAGCCTGGCACTCTAAAATGTCTCCATGCTTTCACATGTGTGCAGAGGATATTCTGTTAAAAAATTACCTCTATTTGACTGTTAGGCTGTACTGTATGCAATTGTTTTCCAGCAGTCCATTGATTTATCATGTCCTTGAAGTTGCTATCCAATGTATCTTTCAAATATTTATTCTGATACCTTCAATAACCCTGCAGCAGATACAGACAACAGTGTGGTGATAGCCAGAGTAAAAGTGGATGGGGGTAGGTGGAGGTGGGCAAAGTGGGGGAAATGGGAACAGAAAGAGACTTTGCTTGGGGCATTGGGAGCACCATGCAGTGTGTAGATGATGTTTTATTGAGTCGTACACTTAAAACCTGTATGGTTTTATGAACCAATGTCACCTCAATAAATTCAATAAAATAAATACATAACCCTGCTTTAACTCACTCAATAATGAGAGAAATTCTGAATCTATGGATATGCTATGAATGTGGCACAATAACTATTTATTTCACTTGGCATTTGTGTTTCCTCCTAGAAACTCATGTAGAAAACCTGACCTGACAATATCATGTTATTTATTTGTTACAGCAAATACAAATTTAACAGTAGAAAATAAAAAGTTCTAATCACATAATCCTTCAAAAGATGTCCCATTTGGGATCTAACTTATTTACACCTATCCTTCCTTGTTTTCATGCTTCTTGATATAGTTATGTTGTGTTTTACAGTAGGGGATATGTAGAAGAAAATCCGTTCTAGTGTGGGAAAATTATCAGAATCTTATTTTTATTTTCAACCCATCTTATTTTAAATATGTTTTATGTGTATTATACACATAATTAATAATAGGATAGTGTGTGTGTGTGTGTGTGTGTGTGTGTTATAAGTAAAGACTGCACAGGTGGAGAGTGGGTAGATATTTTTTTTACTATGAATGTGGAATTGGACAAAGGTAGAAAACAAAGTTAAAGACATCTTTCAAAAGATATCTAGGGGAATTTTACTAGGGAAATATATTGATACATGTTCAGCACTCCCATGATGGTATCAGATTTTTGGAGCATGGCTTAGATCTTTGCTTGTCAAAGTATGTTTTGGGGAAAGGTTCACATAATTTATCTAAACATCACGTTCTATTATCTCTTACATGTTTTTTTTTTTTTTAATATTGGTCTATTCAGCATGATTCCTAAATTAACCATCTTAAAAACGCTGATACCATTTTTTACAATAGAAAAAGTTTACCAAAAGATTAAAAAGTTGGAGGATAGAAGAAGCCAGGACAAGTGGTTATGTTAATTAAAATTGTATTATCTGTGTTTTGATTATAAATACTTGTTGATACATTGAAAAACTAGAAAACAATGTGCACAGATCTCATTCCTGAGAGGTCTAATTATTTTTAGGGAAGTTTAGTAATTCTGATTACACTGTCAGTCATAAGCTGTACTTGTTTGATTAGCCTCTGGTAGTAATTTCTTTAAAATAGCCAAAGGACCTCATGATGGAGCATTATTCCAAAATACGTACTAAGATTCAGTGAAGCAAAACTTTTCTTCTCCTTTAGCTGCCATATTACCAAATCCATTATGAATTTGTCTTATTTTTTTAAAAGTTAAGTCCATTATTTCGTCTTGACCCTAGGCATAAAATTAAACTACCAATTCCACAACTAATAGCACAAACCAGTGGAGTCAATTGCAATTATTTGTCTCTTTGTTGATTGCCTTTTCTAAAGTGTAAATACAGTATATTAGTTTCTACTATTCAGTTAAAATTAAGTTGTTTTTTTTAGCATGTAAGCATCTATTAATTAGTAGAAAAGTACAAATTTGCTTCATTTCTAAAATAATAAGTCATATTATAGGATACAGTTGTACAACTATGATTTTAGGATAGTATCTTAAAATATTCATGTAAGTATTAAAAATGGCAAAATAGAATTAAGAACAACTAAGAAATTAATATAAAACATGTTTTACAATTATATTATTACTATAAAAATTCTCATGAGCACACTAACATTATAAAAAACTTTTAAAAGATTGCATAACAGAGTTAATGAAAATACGTCTTTTAAAATGCAATGAACTACATTTAAAGACTATTGTTGCATTAGTTTAACTAATGGTTAGGATATATGTTCTCTTTCAATGATCCAACACATCACAAATGTAGGTGAGAATTTTTTATGACCTCCTTCTCCAAATATCTTCTCAATTATCCAGAATAATGAACAATAGCTTAATATATCCAAAAATAAAAAATAAAAAGGGAAGAGTCTATAGATGTATTTTTATATCATAGTCATTTAAATTGAGACATTTAATAAGCTACATTTTAAGTAGCATCAAAACTACTTTTATACCATAAATTAACTTTTATATTACATTTCATCATGCCATAAATCCTAATTTTCTTTCACCATGTACCTTGGCTCCAGCTCTTTTATGTTATTTTTGTCACCAGAGACACTTCATTTGCTTCTGTTATAGATCAATGATGTCTTTGCTGGCCACTTTTTCACTGCCCCACTGTTCTTCATACACAGAGCCCACATAAAAATATAATTATTGTTAAAAGTTAATAATTTTTGTACTTTTCTATTATGGGTCTCCTATGTTTTAAAATGTAAATTGCAATACAATCCTAATAGTGGATTCTATGAGTTTGAACATAGGTAATAAAGCCTCTCTAATAATGGAAATTATAATAAGAGGCATCCCCATGATTATTTCAGTTTATCAATGATGTTCCAATAAGAGACAACTCATAAAAATTTACATATCACTCCGTATTTTAAAAGAAAATAAAACATAATCAAGAAGCAAGAGGATACTGTGTTGGGAAAAAAAAAACTTACAAAAGGGAGTCAAATGTACTGAATATATATGCATGCTAGAAAGAATGTTAATATATTTTATATAAATTATTTAATCTTCAAAAATTATTATTTTAATTGATGAGAGAGAAAGAGAGAAGAGAGAGAGACAGAGAGAGAGAGAGAGAGAGGAGAGAGAGATTTGTTGTTATACTTATTAATGCATTCATTGATGGATTTCTATATGAGACCTGACCAGAGATCAAACCTGCAACCTCTGCATATCAGGATGATACTCTAGCCAACTGAGCTACCTATCCAGGGCCAAAAATTGTTTTCAAATTAATATTCCTTTTTATAAGCAAGAAAATTGAGGTTAAGTTGCTAAAAATTATAAAATATTTTATCTAGTGTTTTACTTTATGGCCTATATCCAATTTTTATAAATCAAATTATATACAGTTACTCATAACTTAGCCATAACCTTCTGTGAATTACCAAGAATACTAAGACATACAAATAAAATTTTTAGAAAAGTGAAAATGTACAGAGTCTATTCCCCATCTTTTAATTTATGTACATTTACTATACTCTTATGTGACTCCTATAATACGCTAACAAATATGTTATGTACTTGCAGAAAAAAATAAAAATCCAAAAATATTTTTTTTAAGAATCTCTTAACTCATTGGAGGACTAGTTTAGCATCAGTATGCTGAGTGATAAAAGGATACATGGAGAAAGGTAACTGTTTCACAAATGAAGAAATATGCTATAAGAGAGGGATTTAATTTGGTTTATATAACATGAATTTTGACGTCTGTTTTGAAGAAGAAGTATATGTTGGTGGACATAAATGGATGAAGGAAGGTATTCCAGATGGATGAGAACATGTTCAGATTAAAGATATTGCATTCAATGCTCAACACTATACTTGTTCATAATAAGGAATAAGTGGGCAAAGGCATTATTTCCCATACCTTATATTCCATGGTGAGGAATTTGGACTATGCAGGTGCAAATTATTAGAGTGGCAATTGAGGAGACTATTCAGTAGGTAAATATAAAATATCATAGTATTCATCAAACTTGAAAAAAGAAAGTCAGTTTGATTGTTGCAATAATTAAGATAAGGCATCCTTAGGATTTGAATTGGGATAATGCAATAAGGATTGAGAAGAAGAAAATGAAAGCTCTAAAGATAAAGTTAGGTAATATAATTGAAAGGTTTTTGGTGGATGACCAATTACACATGGTATGAGGTAAAAACAATTGTTGATAGAGTTTTCCAGATTCCAAATAATATAAAATACGTTTATTTATCTATAAAAGAGAAGATGATGAATTTTATTTATTGGTAGCTGAGTTTGAGATTCTGTGAAACATAAAGAGATATTTAGTAGCTAGCCATGTATATCATTAAAATGTGGTCTAGATCCATGTAGAAAGACAATTTAGAATCCACAATGATAGCTCAGTTTTGGGTATAAAGAAAATAAATACGGATGCTATTTTAAGGGAAACCTGAAGGAAACGATAGCCAAGAATTTAATATATGGAAACAAAGTATTTAAAATACATTGGGGGAGGGGGCAGGAGTAGATAGTAGAAAGAGAACCACATGGTCTTAAAGAGAATATAGTAAGGGAGTGTTTAATTGTTTCAAATAGTACAATGCTTCATTATAATGAAGATACTACATAAGAGTTCATTAACTTCAGCATTTAGATCAACAGAGACCTAGTGGAAGTTTCAGTGAAGCAGTAAGAAGGGCTGTCATTTTCTCTCAGTCTCATGAATTGAAAGAGATGCTGTAGAGCAATGAGTACGTTAATTATTCAAGAACTTGAGTGTGAAAAATGATAGATAATTTAACTTATATTAGTTGAACATTTAAAGTCTCCTTAATTGATTTATTTGTTTCCTTGAAATCTGAATGTACTATTAGTAATTCTGTATAGGATCTATATTTACATTGAAGAAGTGGCTTTAAAAAATAAACATTGACACCTAGATAATGTGGTGTTCAATTGTTTCTGAAAACTAATAAAAGATCAGGTAGGTAATTCTCATCCAACTTTTTCAGTAATATAGTATTCTGTGATTTAATAGTTTTTCCCCATATCTTAAAAATGAAATTTAGAGAAAAAAAATTCTATAATATAGTTTTGCTTTGCTACATTGCCATCTTAAACTATTATTTATCTTTCAATTAAAAAATGTTTTCTTCAGTGTGAAGAAAAAGTATACCGTAAGTTCCTAATGTGAGCAATTGTGTTTATATATTGTAACATACATACAATATTAGTCGTATAAGTTTTCTGAAAAAGTTGAGGCTTGAAGATGATATGGTATAAGAATTAGAAGGTCTAGAATTTAAATCCTGGCAGTTTTAGGAAGTAGCATTTAATTTTTATAAAGTTGCTTAGCCTCAATGTCCGTGTATGAAAATCAGAAATTACTTTCAAATGCACTTGTGAAGATTAAATAAAATAATGTATATAAAATATTTGCATAGTTTTCAGAATATGATACATGTCCAATAAAGTAATTGTATTTTCTTTTAAAGTTTTCTATATCAGCAGAGTACTTGAATTCTAAACAACTTCTCATTATTTTTTTGCAAAATAAAATATTCTTACTAATAAAGAAATTGATTAAGGATAAATACCACTTAATGAGTCTTAGGGAAACACTTTTTAGAATTTCTAGAGTTTGACAAAATATGTATTTCATAGTAATATAAATGCATTTTAAAATTACTTCCATAATATTTTGTACAACTAGTACTTTATATTGCAAAACTCTTGAATAGTCATCAAGCTGTGCTACCCATCTTTTCCACATGAGAACAAACATAGAAAACACAGATTTTTTAATTTGTATATGTACTGGTTAATACTAGGGGATTTGAGCTTTCTATGAGTGAATCTTGGTGAAAAAAAATTTGTACATGCCATCATGTCAACTCTTATAATAAAAATGAGTAAAGCATTTGAGATTACAATATTTTTTAAATAATAAAACTAGTGGTCTGGTGCATGAATTTGTGAACATTGAAAGGAAATTAATTAGAAGAAATATTTTAATATCTCTATTCACCCTTTATAATAGAAGTGTAAACCAAATTCACAATAGACAATGACAGATGGAAACACACACATGCAATTGGTGGCAGTGAGAGCTTTATATGTATTGCATATGTGAGAGTCAATTTAGCCTTTTATAGAGATAGAATGAACTTGCTTAATTAGACCTGCTTTCTGTTTTAGCTGAACTTTTTCCAGCCCAGTGAGGCAATCCAACTTCTCTTCCCTGTAATTGTCAGCAACATAGCAGTGAATATCAACAGAAAGCAGATTATTATCATAGATCACACAGAAAGAACAAAGGTTAACATATTTAACTGCAGCAGTGTTTAACTATATTCTGTGCAGTGAGAAAACATGAATCATTTTCAAGGACCACCATTTCTTACTTCTTTTCAGTCAGGACAAGTTTATAAATCTCTGTTTTCTGACTAATGGGAAGAATATAGGATTACGCTGAGTCTCCTATCTACCTACTCCAGGTCTTCTGTGAGGATCCAATGAGATGAGGTAAGAGAAATGCTTCACAGACATTTGGTTACAGTGTGAAATGTTTCCACCTGGCTATAAAGCAAGTCACGTTTCTGGTCTGAAGAAACTGCAAGGGGCTAGTTGTCACTAGAGAGAGGAAGCTGGGCATTGCTATGTGATGTTATTACTTGGGTGGATACTTAGCATTTTAGGTTTTATATATATATAGACTTTTAAAGATTTCAAGTTTCTACTCTACACTAATAGAAGAGTAAGATGCAAATTGACCATACCTTTGTGATGCCCACCAGCGAATAAGGAGTGAGTATGTAAATAAACCCAACAACGATGGCAGGTTAATTTGTATACTCAGGTGCTGAGTGGCCGAGGCCAGGGTGGGGTGCTGGAGTCATTGCCATGGCAATGATGCAGGCATTCTGTACCGCCCCAGCCACTCTGAGCCTCTAGGCAGCATGGGGAGGTGGGAAGGCGGCTTGGGGCCAGAGTGAAAAGGTGGCTCCAGACAGCAAAGGTGGTGCCAGCAGCCAGAGGAAGGAAGACCCATTCTTCCATGATTCTTCGCACATCGGACCTCTAGTGCAATAATAATCTAGTATCGAATATTCAAAATATTGATGAATTTCTTATTTCCAGAATTTAAATGCAACATTAGAACTGTAATTTTTGGTTATCTTTGACACCACAATGCTTGCATGTGCACACACACACACACACACATAGCAACAGCAAATGGCGAAAGTTTCATGGTTTGTTTGAAGACAAAGACTCAGGAGGCCCACATTTATTAGGAATCTCTAGCTGATCTCTTTATCTGCCATGTCACATTGCATTGGCCCTTTCTTTTTGACTACTAAAAGAGTGATATTCTTCAGTCACTGCATCCATTCTCTTGGGTATCAGTATGCTCCGTAGAGGACTTCTGAAGAGGGCGTTGAGGAAACAGTGTCTTTCTGGCCACACTCAGTGTGGACTGAAAAACTCTGGATGACTGAATATTGCTTCTCACATTCACTGATAGGATCCTGCTGACCTATGGCACACTCTCATGGCAGCCAGAGGATCCTCAATCCTGAAAGCTCATATAGGAGGATCAAACTACCGTTGGACCAAGAAATCAGAGGATTAGTGTCTTTAGGACAACTGCATCGCACAGGCAGAATGCTTCTTGGGCAGGTTTGACCTTAGGTAAATAGCAAATACAATCAAATAAATAAACGTATATCTAGTTATAGAGAAATAAAACTCTGGAAAGTGACCAAAACTTTAAAACTTGACATGGACTAAAATGGAATATTAGGTTACAGGATTTCTTCATGACTTGTTACAGTAAACCAATAATAATTGTGGAGAGATCTACAGTTTTCTAACCATATTTTTATCTCATAAAATACTAAAAACAAACCTCATTATATAGGAAAGGAAATATGTAAGTATTTTCACTTGAAGAAATAAAGAAGTGAGAAATCTAAAAATTGAATGACTCACCTAAACTTTTAAAAAAGCCCTCTAGGTAGCAGACACACTGCTATAATAGAGCTAATCCCAGTTATTTAAACTAATTATGGGAAATTCTGCTATGGACTATACCTGCATATAATTCTATAGCCTTGAAAATGTAGTAATGACTTATTTAGATTATGAAAACTATGTTAAATTCTTCTTTCTTACTCTTCCCTCAAATTCTTTAAAAACAGTGACTGTAATTGCTGTCTAAAGAGAAAGAACAAGAAACTTTGAAATTTCCAAGTTACCTATTCCAGGCACACATGACTAAGGGGGCAGGGGGAAGCCCCTCTTTTGTGTCAGTTTAGACTTGGCATGAAGGAGTATACACAGACTGTCAGAATTCACTCAACTGCTGCCGAAAAGCCTGCCAGCCCGCTTCATGTTATTTTTAAAAGAATGAGCAAAAAAATCCTCTGGCCTTTCCAAAGCGTGTATGGAGACTAGCCAGACTTCTGGGACTCAGAGGGCTTGATGACTTTCTCATCTGTCATTTGAGCTGTTCTGACATTCAGAAACCTTGCACAAGTATGTCTAGATGAAAATTTAACGTCATTAAGTGATTCTAAATATAGTTTGAAAAATTTAAGTCCTGCTTCATGTTATCACCCCCAAAATAATTAGAGATTGGGGCATTATGAAGGCTAATCAATTTTATAGAACAGAGACCTTCACCATTTAAGTATAGGATGCTCTTTATTTTTTTCCTTCTTATGGAATAATACCTTATAATTATTAAATATGGAAATATTCAGATAAATACATATAGGCATTTTGCACTTTAGTTGGAGTAGTGAAGAATGTGAAGTATCACTAGAGATATTTTAAAAATCTTTTTATGAAGTTCAAAACTATTCCCAAGTATAGCAACCTGAGATTAATATCCAAAATTCTGTTTTGCGGACTGTGTTGCCGGTAGTTTGGCAGATTCTTTGGAAGATTTCTGATAGAAGACACTAGTTTAAGTGTCAGTACACATCTAAAATACTCAGAGATAACGCCGAGCCTCCTGTGAAGGCAGAGTGAGTGGGCATGCCCTCCACACTTCCAGACAGAACCATCAATCTCTCCTTGAGAAAAACTTAAGTCATTTTTCTTTTCAAAAGTGTCTTTAATGCTTGTTTTAATTAAAGCCCATTATTATTATTTTTTAAACAGAGAGAAAACAGGTAGTGAGTTTGGGGAGTAGACAAGTGAATTATTTTTGTGGCATAGCTGGGACACAAACTTTCCTTTGAGATGCTACAGAAGAATAGGATTTTTCTAATTACACCACTTGCTTTCCTGAGCCAAAATTTGGCTGACTAGCTAGTGATGAGAATAAATATACAACTAAAGCTAAAGTGATATATGAATTAAGAAAAATCTCTGGCCAGAACCGGTTTGGCTCAGTGGATAGAGTGTCGGCCTGCGGACTGAAAGGTCCCAGGTTTGACTCCGGTCAGGGGCATGTACCTTGGTTGCGGGCACATCTCCAGTGTGGGGTGTGCAGGCGGCGGCTGATCGATGGTTCTCTCTCATCGATATTTCTGATTTTCTATCCCTCTCCCTTCCTCTCTGTAAAAAAATCAATAAAATATATTTTTTTAAAAAAAGAAAAATCTCCTAAAACATGAATGAGTTTTTGGAAAGTACTCACTTCTTTTCTATACAATAAGCACTGATATCTCAAATACACCTTTGACTTAAATTGTTACCCTACCCCACAGAATCTACTACAAGGTTTTAGATAGATGCTCCACAAATATTTGTTTGGCAAAATTTTATTGAAATCCTAATTGACATAACTTAGACTCTCAGAACCATTCTTCTTTTAAAATATGTATTTCAATTAGTTTAGATTTGCAAAATGTTTGTGTTAAGTACATAGGCCACATTTTATATTACAAAACTATGCAATTACATTTTTAGACATGAAAAATAAATTAGTACAGCATTATGTGTTGATAAATTATCCTTTTTTTTTCTAATTTCAAAAACAGCTATGGTAAGCTTCCTTGACACAGCTTAGGATAGCTCATTTGGTTCTGAATGAGAAAAAGTTAACTTGAAGAGGCCAGTACTGTACTAAGGAAATGATATCACAATACTGTCAAAAATATTAATGAGAAGTTTGGGTGGAAGCAAGTGTACTATCCTATCACCAAAAGGTTACAATACTATTTGTCCTTTGTTCTCTTTGGCCTGCCCCTGAAGCCTGGAGATTGTATTAAAGATGATATTGACATACTGGATTGCACATACAGGAAACGTTTCCAAGAAGGGAAAAGAAAAAAAAAAGTGCTAACAAATTAATTGTAAGAACTGAGAATAAGAAGAAAACACATTTTTGATGTTTAAAAACATTATAGTTTTAAAACATTAGAGGGCTTTATTGTGAACAAAGGCATGAGTCTCATTCTAGAGGCCAATGTTGTGCAAATGAGGCAAAACACTATTTTATAAAGAATATTCTGAAAATTAGAGTTATTCTTTAAATAAAAAAGGTTATTCTAGATGTAGTGGATTGTTATTCTATGGGGGGATTCAGTGGAATTGGGGGTCAGGTAACTGTAGAAGAAATGATTCAGATATTGGTTTAAGCTAGATGAACTTAAATGTCCCTCCTACACTGAAGTTCCCTATGTAAAACTTTGTATAAATATGTCTTTACCATCTGGAGTGGCTGCCACCCTCATGTTTAACTGGGACAGCAAATCAAATTCTGAGGTCTCTTTTCAGATAGAAATGTTTTTAGTTAATTGAATTTCTTATTTTAACAGCACAGATTCTTGTAGTCCTCATGGTTGCCATGAACCTTCTGTGATATTTCTTCTGTTAAAAGAGCTAAGTAATTTCAAATGCTTATCAAATTATCACACTAATCATCCACTGTAAAAATTCTATGGTTAAATATAATGTCATCAGTACTGAGAGCCTATTGTGTATAAAGTGGATATAATAGAGGATCCTTGAAATAAGAGCACTGTTATAAAGATGCAAGGAGAAAGGGGGGAAAAAAGGTAAGAGAAAAGCTTATCTAATTGGAAAATCAGGAAAGCTTCTTGATAAAAGATGGGGGAGATGAGGATGAAATAGGTGTGAGAGATATAATTTATTTGAATTGACAGAGACAATAGCGCAGTCTAAGTATGGGGAACACTGGATGAAATGGGAAAGAGGAAGAATATAAGGCATAAATTAAGTGGTGACTTCAATAAACTAAGAAATAACTCTGGAGAGAGGCCTGGAGAATCTCAGGAATAGCTCTGTAAAGGCTTCTTGGCATTCTGTGCTTTCTTTTATAGGCAGCAAGGAATGATTAAGGACCTTATGTGGGTGAGCCATAAGGCTACCCATTAACAAGGTTAATGTTAAGAATTATGTGTCATAGATTCAAAGGGGAAAACCTGGATTCAGGATAACCAGTTATGAGGTTATTAAAATTGTTTGACTAAGAAGATTAAAATCAAGTGGATGCTAATTGGAAAGGAGAAATGTTTACTTTGTTTCTAAGTCATATTTAAAAACTCTTGAATGTTTTCATTAGTAAAGATCAGGCCAGAATAGCTCTTAGAACCATTTTGGCCACCAAATATATAAACATAGACTTTAACTTAGGGAGTATATACAAGTATTCTTAATGGAAAACAATACTAGCTTGAAAACACTACATAAAACATTAAACAATCACTTCTCTTAGTGATGCTTGATATATTTGAGTAAATAGCCCCAAGTCTGTATGGATCTTGAGAAAGAAATATTTATTAAATATTTGAGAGGCTTCACTGGTGTGAAAAATGATGATGACGACCACAGCAAGCAATGAATGAGGCCTCGTGAATAGGACGCTTAATGTACCTCACATCAAGTGCTGAAAGGATTTTAATTTTGTTCCTAATGCACTGAAAGCATTTTAAACTTCTGAATTTTATGGGTCTTACCACAGTCCTTCTGCCGTGGCCCCATGGGACTATTATTCTATTCATTCCTTTCAGTGCATTCTTAGTTATAATAATGAACTAAAAGGTAAGCAGCACCATTCAAGGTTTAGATCAATAAGAAAGGGCTATGTGGTCTTAAAACTGAGAGTTCGTTGACTGTTCACAGAACTTTTTAAAAACCAGTATGACAACATGTTTTAGGGCTTAATCACAGCATATAGATCAAGGATACAAAACTATTTACGTGTCATGCTTGTTATTCTAAAGCAGTCCTTGCAGTCCTTGGAAACTTTCTTTTTCAAGTCATAAAAAATATTTTTTTCAGACATATCATCCAGTTAATAAAATGAGATTGCATGCATGCCTTCCTTTTCTCCCATCATCATCCACATTATTAGAAAGTGAGTGTCATCATCAAGTAGGATTTATTAAAAGCTCCCATGCCCTAAGTGCTTTCGTTTTAAATTCAAGTGAGGATTCTCTTACATATTGTATA
Organism: Lasiurus borealis; assembly: GCA_004026805.1. Lineage (NCBI taxonomy): Eukaryota > Metazoa > Chordata > Mammalia > Chiroptera > Vespertilionidae > Lasiurus > Lasiurus borealis. Next base: position 67,545 of record PVJN01000316.1, on the reverse strand, counting down.
TTCATACTTTGGCAGTATGTCTATTATTGAACTTTTATGACAGTTTTTAGAGTCTGATGTAATTCCTGAATTATTTTCTTCTGTCCATTATAGCAGAGCATCATAACTTTTTCCATTGCAGACAGCCACATGTCTCAGGTCAGCTATACCTGCTGACTTCGATTAACTATTTTCTCCCTCCTTCCCTCCCTCCCACTCTCCCTTCCTTCTTTCCTTCCTTCCTTTTCCCCTCATTCCTTCTCACCCAAGGATATATACTTTCACTGATTTGAGAGAGAAAGAAAGGATAGGAGAAGGAGAGAAAGAGAAACATCAATGTTTATGTCCTTGATCCATATGTTGTGATTAAGCTCTAAAACATGTTGTCATACTGATTTTTAAAAAGTTCTGTGAACAGTCAATGAACTTTCAGTTTTAAGACCACATAGCCCTTTCTTATTGATCTAAACCTTTTAGTTCATTATTATAATCAGTTCCCTTCCACACATGTCCCAACCAGGAATGGAATCCACAACCCAGATATGCGCACTGTTCTGGAATCAAACCTGCAACCTTTTGGACACTCTAATTAACTGAGCCACATAGTAAGATTTCCTTTTTTATTTCAGAAATAATTGTAATAGAAGTTCCAGTTAATGATGATGCCATATATTTCTTGCTAGTCAAAGTTAAATCTGTGGATCAAACTTTGAAAAACATTGACATCACATGCAAGCTTGTTTAAAATGAATATCTCAGGCCCTAAGCTACTGAATCCAAAGTTGTATATTAATTAGATCCTCATGTGACTTGTATGCCCTGTAATGTTTTAGGAGCATAACTGTATTTAGTTTGTGTTTTAAAATAGTTTGATATCAAATTACCATAGCCAAGTTTTGTAACAAGAGATAAGTTAAGCACTCTTCACTTCTCTGTGAATATAAAATATAACCATATCATTGTGGTGAACATTAACATTTTTATCTATGAGATTATTGAACCACTCAGTTGAAAGTTATTATACAGGTTAATTATTTCTTAAGTGATAGTTCCTGAGTATATGTCTAGCACTTTCTCTTCTTAATTTCCATAAATGCTTTCACTTTTGAAAGGTAAGTTTTTAAATGGTGTCATCTGTTATAGAAATACAGTGCTAATTTATCACAAATGACAGTGGCGATTGTGGGACAGTAAAAAAGAGCACAGGATGGAAGGAAGGTGAGAAGTAGTTTATATCTTGCATTAGTCATGTGCTGTTCTGAGGCAAATTGAACACTTCAGAGCTGCAGTTTCTTCACCTTATTTAAGTTGAGGAAACTAGAATGTATCTGATGTTTTTCAATTCTAAAAATTTCAGGATAATATTCACAGAGTTCTTGTTCCTGTTTAATTCTCTGTACTAATAGAATCTTGATATTAACAGGGTTTCATAGATATAAAAATGGGAATTAAGGTTAAATATATGAGCTTTGGATTCAGACACATCTAATTATAAATCTATGCCCTGCCATTTACAAAACATTTTTTAGTATTAAGCAGTAGTTTTATACTTGATATGTTCACAAAGCTATTGAGAGAATTAAATGAGATAATATATACAATATATCCCCCCTGTGTAGTGACTTTTACATAGAGGTAATTTGTAATGCTATTCTAAGTATTTTTCTATAACTAAAAGAGCAAAATGACTAATGTATTATTCACGGTGTTTTGAAAGACATTACATTTAGACTTGAATACTCATTCTTCTTCTTTATATTGGTATCTATCTATCCTATGTAATAAAAGCCTAATATGTTAAATGTCTGGTTGTCCATTCAACCAATCAAAGTATAATATGCTAATGACATGCTAAGGCCAGACACTCTGACAGGTAGGTTAGCTTGCTGCTGGGGTCTGGCCAATCAGGACTGAACAAGATGGGCTGAACATGCCCTGAAGCCCTCCTGTGGTCTCTCCCTGGCCCAGTCGTGCACCAGTGGAGTCCCTCACCCTGACCGGTGCCTTCTTGCATTCTGGGACCTCTTCGGGGATATTGGAGAGCCTCTAGTATTATATAATGGGTTATTGTAAATGTTTTCACAACCTTGAGGAGTATCCAACAAGTAATAAAATATACCTCTATTCATCTGATTTGTTCTTGATCCTAGAATAGAACTTTATGATTCTAAGATGTTTTACATTATTAATTGACTTCTGTTGTGTTCTGAGGAAAGGGAATAAATAAAATGTGCAGATATTTGGTTTTAAATACTGACTTAATAGAATCACCTGTGAAGGTTTTTAAATCACCCGTGCCACAGCCCTACTTCCATAGCTTCAGAATAGAACAGCTAGGGTTGATGCTTAGGCACACGTTTTCAAAAGCTCGCCTGCGATTCTAATGTGCAGCTACAGTTGAGAATCTCTGGTGCAGATAAGCTCTTGAATTCATTGTTGGCAAATGCTATAAATGAACAGAATATATTGACAGATTTCTTAAACAGATGAAATGCAAGCGCTGTCAACAACTTTTATGTGAGTACACTTATTATGCACAAACACACTCACCCGTCAAATCTGAGGAAATACTTGTTAAATCCAAACAACATATTTTCAGTGGAAAAAAAATCTAAATAACAGCATAAAAAGTCACTTAAGGATAATTATTCATTAGAAACTCACCACTATCTGAAATGTTTTGTTGTTATAAGATTGGTTCCTGTGGTGTTACATTCTCTTCATTTAAAAAATGTTTCACATAATTTTAAATCTTACACAAATTCAAGAAATGCATCTGAACAGTCATACCAATTATAACATTCACACGGATATTTGATTTAGTTTCTGTTTAAATAAATAATCAGATTTTCAAGATTTGGTAGAATCTTCAATTAAGATACACTGTAGTTCCTTTGTTGTGCTCGCATCTCATAATGTTCATAATTCCCCATGTTTAGAGTTGAGCAGGATGTAGTTGCTTGTCACAAATAAGCAAGACTTTTTACCATCATTTGATCAAAAGTCAAATTAGACAACAGTTTTAATAGAATAACTTGTAACTGAAGCTTTACAATGCAAAAAATTTAATCACCTGTTGTTTCTAGAAGACTGATGATTAGCAGGTGGTTTGAATGCGGATCGTTTTACTGCAGGAGCCTATTTTCCTAGTACATGTTAATGTTACCAAGAAAAAAAATGTTGCTGTTAATGGCATTTTTACTGGAGAACCTCCTCCCAACACACACACAAAGTTGGCATTAGATATTTTTTCCAAAGCCTCCTGACTCTTTAATATCCGTTAGTCTAAAATTGGTATAGCAAACAATTCTCATAGAATCTTTGAATGAATTCATATTCTGTGTCTGTTTTCTCTCTTTCTGTGTCTTTTTCCTATATGTGTATGTATACACATGTGGATAAACTTCAGATAGAATGATTATTTGGCTGTAAATTTTATGAAGTTCAAAATTGGTTTGTTCAAGTAAACAAACTGTACATTTATTATAGATTGAGCAGATGAGAACAAAACAAAAATAGTCACATGAATTTAAAATCTTCCTAGACCAAGATGAAATAAAAAAAGCAGCAACATTAATGTATATATGTACATGTACATATATGAATATAAAGATTTGTGGATGTATGTACACACATTTATAAATCTATAAGTGCATATATTCATCTAATTTTGAGACATTTTTATGCCCATAGATTTTTGTTAAAATGATTTTAAAAGTAATATCAGTGTTTCCATCTTATTATGTATAGATTTATAATATAATTTGATTCCATTCTTGCTTAAATTTTATGAACTTGTATTTTTACATAATTAATATATAAAAATAAGGATAAAAAATAAAACCGCATTTCTGAAAAGTCCTATGAATTCATCATAGAAAAGGAAGTGAATATAAATGGATTTCGGGTATCAGAGAACAATTCCTGTTTTTATGATTTTCTATTTAATTATTGTAATTCATTAATCTAGAATGATAATAGACACCAAGGAGTATACACAATAATTCAAATAAGGGCTTTATTACTGATGACTAATAGAAGCATGCAGTTCACATTTTATTTTATAGATAGGCTGATTATAGTAACAGAAAATAAATTGTGAACTCACAAATGTATAGATAGTTAAAGGGAGAGCCAGGGGTAAAAGTCAGTTCTCTGCCCTCATATCTCACTTGGTTTCTTTAATTTCAGTAACTCTAATTCAGTCATATTAATTTCCTTTGTCAGGCTTCCAAGGATTCTGATTCAATATTCATGATGCATTTTTGTACTCTGTAGGCTTTTATTGCTGCCAAAAGTAAATATTAGTTTATTCCTATGTAAAATATCCCATATCTCCCAATCTTAAAAATTAAAAACAAATCTAGCATATATAAAAAACTTATACAAGTCAACACCAGGAAGACAATAAATCCAATTAAAAAATAGGCAAAGGACCTGAATAGACACTTCTCCAAAGAGGACATACAGTGACGAACAGACACATGAAAAAGTGCTCAATGTCACTAATCATCAGAGCAATGCAAACCAAAACCACATTGATATATCACCTCACATCTGCCAGAATGGCTACCACCAATAAATCAATAAACAAGTGCTGGCAAGGATGTGGAGTCAAAAGAACCTTACCATACTGCTGGTGGGAATGTAGATTGGTGTACCCACTGTAGAAAACAGTATAGAATTTCCTCAAAAAATTAAAAGTGAGACTTTCTTTGGACCCAGCAGTCACACTTCTGGAAATATATCCTTAGAATCACAAAACACCAATGAGAAAGAAATATATGCACCCTTATGCTTATCACAACATTATTTATAATTGCCAAGATCTGGAAACAGTCCAAATGCCCATCAGTAGATGAGTGGATAAAGATAACTCTGGTACAATTACACCATGGAATAATACACAGATCTAAACAAGAATGAACTCTTACCAATTGCCACAGCATAGATGGACGTGGAGATTCTAATGCTAAGTATAATAAGTTAGACAGACAAAAGTAAATACCATATAATCTCACTTACATGTGGATTCTAATTAACAAAATAGAACTAGAATCATAGATACATGGAACAGATTAACATTATCAGAGGGGACTTGGAAGGGGTGGCAGGCTGGATGAAAGAAGGTAAAAGGATTAGCAAAAAAACATATGTGCAAAACCCATAGACACAGACCACAGTAGGGTGATGGCCAGATCGGAACAGATCTGTATGGAGGTAGGCAAAGGAGTGAAAATGGAATATCTGTAATAATGTAAACAATACAGTTAAAAAAATTCAGAACAATTTTATTTTGTATTTATCTTATGGTGAATGAAGTGTTTTATTTGAAAACATTTATTTTAAGCCTTATATATTTGTGTCCTAATCAATCACTGAAAATATCTACCATCCACATATAAATCTTTCGCTGAAATTTCAAACCAAGGATACAAATCTCAGCCTTTAGACATTACGATGTTCACTTTTATTTTGTACTGGAATCTCCTTTAATATACAAAAAGTGATTTTATTTATTTATTTATTTATTTATCTATTTATTTATTTATTTATTTATTTATTTATTGTTACATGTATACATATCTTCCCATTGCCTTCTCTCCTCCCAGGCATACCCCAACGCTCCATGTCTTATGTTCATTGGTTATGCTTATATGAAAATAAGTCTTTTGGTTGGGTTGATCTCTTATCTACCCATCTCTCCTTAATCTTCCTGCTGTAATTTCACAGTCTGTTTGATGCTTTACTGCCTCTGTTTCTATCCTTTTGTCCATCAATTTATAATGTTCTTTATTATCCACAAATGAGTGATATCATGTGGTGTTTCTCCTTAATTGACTGGCTTATTTCACTTAGCTTAAGGCTCTCCAGTTCCACCCAGGTTGCTGCAAATGGTAAGAATTCATTCTTTTTAATGTCAGCATAGAATTCCATTATTTAGATGTACCACAGTGATCTGATCCACTCATCTGCTGATGGGCACCTAGGCTATTTCCAAATTGTAGCTACTGTAAATTGTGCTGCTATGAACATAGGGGTGCATAAATCCTTTCTGATTGGTGTTTCTAATTTCTTAGGATATATTCCTAAGAGTGGAGTTGCTGGGTCAAATGGGAGTTCCATTTTTAGTTTTTTGAGGAAACTCCATACTGTTCTCCACAGTGGCTGCACCAGTCTGCATTCCACAAACAGTGCACAAGGGTTCCTTTTTCTCCGAATCCTCGCCAACCCTTGTCGTTGGTTAATTTGTTGATGATTGCCATTCTGACCAATGTAAGATGGTATCACATTGTCATTTTGATTTGCATCCCTCAGATAATTAGTGACTTTCAACATGTTTTCAAGTGTCTCTTGGCCTTCCTTCTGTCGTCTTTCGAAAAGGTTCTATTTAGGTCTGTTGCCCATTTTTTTTAATTAGATCATTTATCTTCCTTTTATTAAGTTGTATAAGTTGGCTGTAGATGTTGGAGATTAAGCCTTTATCAGTGATAATATTTGCAAATATGTTCTCCCATACAATGGTCTTTCTTGTTGTTTTGCTGATGGTTTCTTTAGCTGTACGAAAGCTTTTTATTTTGATTTAGTACCATTTGTTTATTTTTTCTTTAGTTTCCATTGCCCTTTGAGCAGCATCAGTGAAGAAGTTCTTTTGGCATATGTCTGTGATTGTGCTGCCTATGCATTCCTCTAGTATTTTTATGGTTTCCCGCCTAATGTTTTAAGTCCTGTATCCATTTTGAGTTTATTTTTGTATTTGGGGTAAGTTGGTAATCCAGTTTCTTTTCTCTCTCTTTTTTTTTTTTTGGCGTGTATCTGTCCAATTTTACCAACACCATTTGTTGAAGAGGCTATCTTGACTCCATTGTATGTTCATGCCTCCTTTGTCAAATATTATGTGAGCATAGCGGTTTGGGTGGATATCTAGATTCTCTATTCTATTCCATTGGTTTATATGTCTGTTCTTATGCCAGTACCAGGCTGTTTTGAGAATAGTTGCTTTGTAATATAGGTTGAAATCTGGTATTGACATCCAACCTACTCTATTCTTCTTTCTCAGAATTGCTGTGGCTATTCGCAGTCTATTTTTGTTCCAGATGAATCTTTGAAGTGTTCTTTCTAGGTCTGTGAAATATGTCGCTGGTATTTTAATTCGTATTGAATCTATAGATTGCTTTGGGTAGTATGGACATTTTAATGATGTTGATTCTCCCAATCCATGAGCATGGCATGCTCTTCCATCTGTTAACATCTTCTGCTACATCTTTTTCAGTGTCCTGTAGTTTTCTACAAATAGGTCTTTTACCTCCTTAGTTTGGTTTATTCCTAGGTATTTTAATTTTTTGGTGCTATGGTAAATGGGATTGCTTTTTGAGTCTCTCTTTGTGTAATTTCACTATTAGTGTATAGAAATGCCACAGATTTCATGACATTAATTTTGTATCCTGCTCCATTGCCGAATTCATTTATTAAGTCAATTAGTTTATGGATGGAGTTCTGCGGGTTTTTAATGTACAGTATCATGTCATCTGCAAATAAGGACAGCTTTACTTCTTTTCCAATTTGGATGCCTTTTATTTCTTCTTCTTCTCTAATTGCAATGGCTAATACTTCCAGTACTATGTCAAACAGGAGAGGTAAGAGTGGGCATCCCTGTCTTATTCCTGTTCGTATCTCAAAAATCTCGTATGTTAGGGCACTCGCATCTCATGTATCACTGTACTCCCTTTTCTGTTGAAACCTGCCTTTCTGTCTTATATGGGCTGTTTCTTTTTCTGCCCATGGTCTTTCTTCTCCGGGTGTCTGGTCATGTAGTTCTCTCACCTACGTTGATTGAAAGGCACAAACTATAACACGACCAGGTACAACACACAAGGCACTGAATAGAAAGTATTCAGGATGTTAATAATCACAAATAAGGTGACCACCAATGAAAGAAAAATTAGGAGTAAGCAGAGAAAGAAGAAGAGGAAAACGAGGAAAAAAGAAAGGAAAGAAATGTTAAAATCAAACTGGGAGAGAAAAAAATAAATAAATAAATGAACATTAAAATAAAATAAAATAAAAAATAAAAAGGAGAAGAAGAAGAAGAGAAAGAGAAAACATCAGAGAGAAAAGAAAGAGGGTAAGAGAGAAAAGGGGAACAAAATATAGATGTCAGGAGAAAACACCTATAGAACAGTCTCTAATCCCAACAAATGCTGGCAACCAGTACCTGGAGATTAATACAAACTATAAATATCAGCTGTTATTGAGGGAGGTGAGGAAAAAGAAAGGTAAAAAACAAACCAAAACAAAGCAAAGAAAAAGCAAAATAAAACAAGTAGAATAAGCTAAAACAATCTCACCAAAAAAGTACCAAAAATTCATATAATCACTGTTCAGGCAAACAGCAACAAAAGTTTAAAGAGAAAAGAACAGGGAGAATCTAAAGTTTGAAAAGGGAAAGAAAAAATAAGACAACATAATGGGGAAAGTTAGGAGGAAAGTGTTGGCATAAAGGTAGAGTTGAGATAGAGTAAAATTATGCTAAAGGAAAGACAAAAATAGAATGTAGAACTCTAATCCCAAAGTAAAATAAAGGGAAAACAAAATGACACTTGTTTTTTTCCAATAAGATAAAATAGTAGTAGTAATAATACTAGTTGAAAACAAAAATGTAATAATTAAAAAGGTAAAATCAATTGAGGCGGAAAGAAAAAAATAGTTTTTAATTAAAATATGCAAAAATGCAAAAATATAAAATAAAATGAAAAATTAAGAAAAAGAAAAAAAAAATAGAATGGTCATTCACTTCCACTATTGTTCTGCTTGGCACTTCTTTTCCCAGTTGGGAGGGTATTGCAATTCCCTGTGTTCCACTGTTGGGTTGTTTTTTAATCTATTTATTCTTTTGTGGATATGTGAGAGTCAATTTGTGCATCAGCCACTGGGTGGCAGTGTTTTGGAATTGACCTCTGAAACTAAGCACAGGACATCTCTAGGCTGTGCTCAGATCCTGCTACTCTGTGGTTCTCAAAACCGTTCTGTGGGGATTTGAGAAGCCAGGACACTGTAATAACTCCCAGGCTGTCCCTCTGCGTCAGATCAAAACGAGTCCTTTTCCAGAGCTCCCCTCTTTCAACAGCTCCGAGACTTTGCCTCCACACTTAGGGATCACGCCCTGCCCACCTCCGAGGACCTCTTCAGAAGCAGCTTTCCCACAGCTCGGTTCCCATAGTGTGCGTGTCTCTGTTCTGCGGGACAGGAGACCTCACCTTATCCCAGGTGAAATCTGATCTTTCAGTGTGCTCTGTGGATCTCTTGTGAGTCCATGTGTCTGCGCAGATTGGAGAGCAGTGTTCTGGGTCCTCCGGCTGTTCGGTGGGTGCTTCAATTGCAGCTTCAGACCGCTGCAGACATCCACCTTCCTCTGCAAGATGGCGCGGTCTCGGCATTCCAGCTGGTGGATCCGACAGACAAAATACCGTTGCAGTGGAGCTGCTTGGCCAGGAGAGCCCCGTCCAGCAGTTCCCTGCCTTCTCCTGGAGGATAACCGACTCTTAACTTGCCAACAAACACTCCCAGTGCTACTCTCAGCTGCTTTCTCTCCCTCTGCCCAGTGACAAAGCTCCAGACGCATCTGTCTACTCTGCCGCCATTTTTCCTCCCTCCTCCTTGTGTTGTCTTTAACTGGTTTTGGTATTAGGATGATGCTGGCTTCATAGAAGGTGTTTGGAGGTGTTCCTTCTTCTTAAATATTTTTGAATAGTCTGAAGAGGATAGGTTTTAATTCTTCCTTGAATTTTTGGTAAAACTCTCCTGTGTAACCATCTGGTCCCGGGCTTTTGTTTGCTGGAAACGTTTTGATGACTGCTTCAATTTCTTCCATAGTTATTGGACTATTGAGCTGTTTAGATTCTTCCTGATTGAGTTTTGGAAGGTTATATTTTTCTAGGAATATGTCCATTTCTTGTCGGTTGTGCAATTTGTTGGAATAGAGTTGTTCGTAGTATTTTTTAACAATCCTTTGTATTTCTGCAGGGTCTGTTGTTATTTCTCCTCTTTCATTTCTGATTTTGTTTACTTGGGTCTTCTGTCTTTGCTTCTTGGTAAGCCTGGCTAGAGGTCCGTCAATCTTGTTTATCCTTAGGGAAGTGATTTTAAATGTGTAGATAAACAAAGTGTTATTTTATATAAAATAAATGAGTTTTAAAATACCTGTTAACAATTTAGGAAAACAAATTTTAACCTGATAAATAATATTACTGAGGATACAATAGACAGCATAAAAATAAATGTGAAAAGTAGTGGGAATGACACTCTTTCCTGACAACACAAGTATGCTATTACTGCTGTCTTTGAACTTTTTGGGGGAATCTAGCTAATGCATAATTTCACAAAAGGTGTAGAAGTTTTAAATATTTTTTAAAAAGGAATAAATGTTCATTATGTATAAATGCTATGATAGTCTCAAAATCCAAGACAATCAATGAACAAACTATTAAAATTAATAAGAGAATCCATCAAGGTGGCTAGATAGGAACTTACTATCCTAAAATCAATACTGTTACTTTGTATCAACAATAACCAGTTAAAACATAATAGAAAAATAATCCCATCCAAAATAGCAATACTTGAAAATAAATTTGATAAGAAATGCACAAGAATTACTGAGCCAATAACAGTTACTATTCATCTGTAATGATGATAATAATGACCCACTATCAGAAATGTCAGATAGTTGTTCCTAAAATGTTGCTTTAAAAATGAACATTTCTAAGTTGTCATACTTTCTCATTGACTTTCATAACAATATAAAAAGTGTGACTACCAGAAACTATGTCACTCCAGCATTTCATTTACTATTAAAATGTGTCTTTTAATGGGTAAATATACTACTACCAATAGGTAGTTAGAATTTTCATTGCTAGTCATGGTCATGCAAGGGAGACTATTTATAAGGAATTATCCTCAATCGCATAAACCACATCAGAAATGGAATATATATGTTACTATATATAGTAGTCAATATTTAATTATAGAAATAAAGATGGGATGTTGTTATATAACATTAGTAAGGAATGAGTAGTCTGTCATCCTATAATGAAAGGGCAATTTGCAAATTGGCCAAACAGTGGAATGACCAGTCACTATGCTGCACACTGACCACGAGGCGGCAGACGGTTAATGTAGAAGCTGCCCCCTGGTGGTCAGTACTATCACATAGGAGGAGTGCTGCTCAACCAGAAGTCAGGCCTAGGGCTGGCAAATGCAGTGGTGGTGGTGGGGGCCTCTCCCATCTCCTCCACCTCTGTAGCAGTCAGTGCTCACACACACCCTGAGGGCTCCTGGACAATTAGAGGTTGGAGGCCAGGGTGAGGGGCCTCCTTAGTGAACACATTTTGTGTACTAGGCCTCTAGTTAAAGATAAAGTAGTACAGACATTTCACCAAGTTTGGTCTAATTTCTTTAGGTCTGTTCAGGGATATATCTGATTGCAGAAACTTATAGCCTGTGAACAAGTCACAGTTGCAAGTCCTCTAAAATTTAATTGAATAGAGGGTAAAGTTTTCATTATCATCACTAGGGAGAGCTTCATTTACCACTTTAATTTTCTCATCCAAATCCAAATGTTAGTAATACCTCCTACTGCATCTTGGGCACATTGCTGAAGCTGTGAGAAAGATAAAGCACATATATAATACAGGATACTGTATGGCTTATTTGTATAGGGTATTAGCATAAAGTAAGTTTTTATTATATTTTATTGATGATTTTTTATTGACAAATAAAATACACACACACACACACACACATATTATTGACACATATATTATTGATCTCAGAGAGGAAGGAAGAGGTAAAGAGAGATAGAAACATAAATAATGAGAGAGAATCATTGATTGGCTGCTTCTTATGCATCCCTTACTGGGGACTGAGCCCGCAACCAGGGCATGTGCCCTTGACCAGAATCAGACCTGGGACTCTTCATTCTATAAGCCAACGCTCTGTCCACTGAGCCAAATAACTAGGGTAGTTTATTGTTTATTAAAGGAAGCTTAATTTCATTAGTTTCTTCACTTCATAATAATACAGTATATTTGATAGCAACAGTCTTAAAAATCTTTGGGGAAAACTTTTTTTTTCAAGAACACACAACAACAAAAAACAACCTTTCAAAGGGAAGACACTAGAGAGCAGAAAATACCAATATATAACTGACACACAATAGTGTGTGGCTTATACACACACACACAGGCATGTGGACATATGCAACTGCTGCTTCTAATACTCATCTGATTTCCAAACTTCTAGTCATTTGATATTCTAATTTCTAACTTTTAAAAAGTAAAATAAACCTTGTATAATTGACACAATTCTTTGATATTCTATCATTCAATTTTTGGAGGAAAAATTTACAAATGCTATTTTTTTGAAGACCATTGGAGACCTACACAAATTAAAAAAAAAAAAAAGATTAAATAAAAAAAAAACATTTGACCAAATTTTCCTATAACCCTTTTCTACTGTTATTAATAGTACAGGTAATTAAGCATATGTTTTTAAAATTATTTTTATATGTATTCTTATCCTAGCAGATTTTAAATAAATTGGAAATCTTTCATTTTAAATAAAGTAGAAATCATTAAAGAACAGTCAGTTCTTTAATTGGAAATTATCATTTGCTTTTTAAAATAAATTTTATTTTTATGTAAAGGCACTTAATTATTTTAAAAAGGTGATATAGTGGGATAATTAACTTACTAATTAATATAAGATAAAAATTAACTTATGTAATATTTTAAGTTTTTAAAATTATGTAAATATGACATTATCTTATTACTTTTCAAATTTTGAAGTCTCAGAATTTTATTTTAAATGTGACAACTGTAGTAGATTACTATAACATGAAAAGTAAAAAAAAATCATTCCAAATAACAATTTTACTGTATTCATTAAGTACTAATTTTAAAATTAAAATTTAATCCAAAAATCATATAAAAATATATTAGATATTACTTAAGTACAATATTAATTTTTAATTTGCTGTAAATAGGATTACTTGTTACCATGGATTATTTTGATTTAAATGGATGAATCAGAATCAAAGTATCTAAAAATTTCAATTCTCTACTAAGTGCATAAACAAGAGGAAATTGAATCATTTAAAACATTTGCTAAAAATCTTTTGACCTTATTATTTAAATTCCAAATGTATTTACAATTTATACTACAATTAAATTTAACATTATACTACTAAATAATATTCAATTTTCACATATATGATTACTGCAATGTTAATTAAAAAAAACTAAAATGTTTCTTACATACTTTCTAAAGTAAAACTCATTCATCTCTGAAGCATGAGGATTATATATATCAAATAAGCTTTGGTGGAAATTAAATAGAATTTTCTTGACTAATAATTTAAATAACTTTTGAATATCATGATTCAAATAAAATTCACTCTAATTTAGGATATATGTTTTCTTAATTTATCTCCAGTGACCCAATGCAACAAAATCAAAGTAAAGACTTTGGTCTGATAATCATCAGACAGTGCAGATTTAAAAAATAGTGCTAATGCCATGCACAAAATGTCATAATCACAGACACATATGAGATGACATCAGTCTTACTGACTATCATAATTTTTATATCTTAAAACATCCAAGTATTTTGGATTATAGAATAAGATAAAATTGTGAAGTCTGAATCATGAGTTAAAACAAATGAAGAAATATAGGACAGACATTGTGGGCTCTCATTTTTGTTGGCTTTAAAAATAAATTAATCAGGTGCCTTTGGGACAAACAAAATTGTATTTGAAGTGGATTATTTTATTAATATTTTGAAATGGAATAATTTTTTTTAATAGTCAATTATCTGAAAATGAGAACAGAAGTTCCACTTTGACAAGCAGAATGTCTTAAAATAAATACTGGAGGTGTATTAAAACTTATTAGAAAATGCTGGGAAAAAATTTCCCCGTTTCACTTGACAGCTCACTCTAATGCATTAGCAGCTTCCTCCTGGGTGATGGAATTAATTTTGCCACAAATATATTTAGTACTTTTCAGGTCTCCTCCCCAGTAGGTCTCTGCCTTTCATTCTTTTTTTTTTTAATATATTTTATTGATTTTTTACAGAGAGGAAAGGAGAGGGATAGAGAGTTAGAAACATCGATGAGAGAGAGACATCGATCAGCTGCCTCCTGCACGCCCCCTATTGGGGATATGCCTGCAAACCAAGGTACATGCCCTTGACCGGAATCGAACCTGGGACCTTTCAGTCCGCAGGCCGACACTCTATCCACTGACCCAAACCGGTTCCAGCTCCACCCTTCATTCTTTAATTTATTACTGCTTTTCTATGTCTCCTGCTGTATGGAGAAATGATATGATATTGAAGAAAAAACGATAGCTTTGGATAGTTGACATAATCTGTTCAATTGTTTTTGGTACAGGTGTTTCTTTTCCCCAAGGAATTCTCAGTTTCTTTGCCTTTGGGAACCTTGCTTCAGGAAGCAAATTTGTATCAATTGTTATGCATTCTGATTTTGGAATGAGATGGAGTTGGATGCTGTCACTCATTCTTTAGAGAGTACTTTGTTTCATACCACTAAGAAGTGTACTTTTGAGATAATTTAAAGAGGAACATTGGAAAATGGCGTGTTTTAAAAGGGACAAGTTACATGATTCTGACGTTAGTTTTCTTGCTCTTTTTATTTATGCTTTGCTTAAAAATATCTAAATGATTGACTTTTCTTTTGTGGTGGTGATCTATACTTTCTTGATAGGATGTGTTGACATGTTTTTGAGTAGATAAATGAAGCCTTATACAAGACAATTAAAAAAAAGTATTTTGAATATTTCACCTTGAACTATAATTTGTAGTTCCTACTTATTTTCATAGGGTTTGTAATCATAGCTACCATTTTTCTTATCTCACCTCTTTTTTGTCTTACTTTGTTGAAGGGCTATTGTTCTTTGAGAATAACATCCTACCTAAGGAAACTTTATAGAGATTATAAGTTTTGTAGAGTACTTAGTCATACAGGCAATAACATATTGGTATTTTTGGTTGCTCATGATCAGACTAGAACACATTATATAGCTTTATCCTTTCCTTTTCCTTATTGACTGACTGAATAATATATGATGACTGCTGTATGTATGATGCCTGCTTTCCTAGCAATGTGGGATACAAATTCTACTGATTTAATTAGGATCTTCTTATTAGAATTACACCAGCAACATATGCATTTTTTCTTTACCAGCATACTTCATGCATTTTATGTCACTAGCTGTATATGTTTTCTAATTAATACTTATGAATCAAATATCTATAGAATATAATAAAAGGGAGATTAGGGAATTTATTTCCATAGACACAGAAATAATGTCACATTACACAACAGGAGTTGCAAATTTATTTTATAAGAAGTAGTTTTAAATTTTCCTTTAATTTGCAAATTAATACATTTTTACTTATCATAGAAATAACTAGTACCACAGTGGTTGTAATCTAACGTATTGTTATCTGATGTTTCTGTTTTAGTAATTTATATTTAATTTTGGAATTTAATTTTTATTTTATGTAGATCTACAGAATGAATGAGGTTGAAAATAATTTTATTTTTCAAGTTAGACTGTTCCACTTCAAAATATATTGGACTGGATTTCATTCCAATTTAAAATTACTTCAATTAGCTCTTGATAATTGAGGTTTACTATTAATTAACTGTTTCTCTTTTTTTAATCATTTCTCTTTCTGGTCTCTGGATTTCTCATTTGTAAAATAAATAGTTTGAACAGAAAATCTCAAATTCACCTTCATGCTCTAAACTTCCTTGATTATAAGTATGTTTATAAGCTGTGTCAAGCTTATAATGAACATATGTTCTCTCAAAGAATGATTTCAATGCATTTGAGGATTTAACTAAGATTATTTATTTTCAGCCTCTTCAAAATCCAAATTTTCCCACTGTTAAATGAATAAAAACTGACCTTAAAGTTTTGCTGATACACGTCCTTCCTCCACTCATGAGCAGATGACTTAGACAAAAATGAATGTCTAATTCATTCTGGCTATCTTCACAAAAGTATTATTTGCCTAGCCATCAATTGCAATTGTGTATACACAGAATCAGATGCAGAACTTTACTTGGTCCAGATTTGGTTTATATAAAAAATACAGCTATTTATTTTAACAATATCAATATTTTCCTTAAGCCTTAACAACAAATTATTTAACACCTATTCCTGTACTATGCAATGTTCTAATGGGTGGGCAAATATGCTATGCACACTGTTAGCCATGTTTTCCTAAGATTTCCTTTGAGTATGTATATATGAATGGAGTGGAACTAGACAATAAAAAAAGTAAGCAGGGCAAAATGCCATAATACATTAAAAACTAATCTAAGGAGACAAAAACTGACAGACTATTTTAAATAGTGTAGTCTGGGTATAAGCTCTGAAGAGGTGACCTTCATATCTCTTATTGCATGCTGTGCCATGAAGGTGTTGCCACTGTCCCTGAAGCACACAGATGTAAAAAATAGAGTTATCAGGTTCTGCCCATGTCAAACATTTTTTTTATTATTGTTTTGGCTTTTTATTGCCCATAGACTATATATATAGAAACTGTTCCCAAAGCAGATCAACCATTATAGACATTGGATGGACCAAACTAATGGATGCCCCTCAACTAGGAGCAGAACTCTGAAATCTGCACTTTAAAAATTCTCAATGTGATATGATATTCCACCACATTTGGAAACTATTTGAGGTTCAAACTGTTGAATGAGGTTTTGCCTTTCTAATCTGGCACCACTAATCTTTCCATTTTGACTTCATACACACAAGTGCTCTCCCTCCATGCGCACACACAATAGTGATGCACATACACTAATAGGCATGTACCATCACAAGGCTGACACCTTCTCTTTGACTGGATTGCCATCCTAGCAAAACACCCTTCTCCTCTTCCCCTGCTGTGTGCTTTCACACTTCACACCACCTCACTGCTTCCCTGATGAAACTACATTGTTCCTTCAAAGTCCAGTTAATTTTCTCCTTTGTGACGACTTATATGGTGGCACTTGCAACTTATTAATACTTTCCTCCAATCTGCTTCATTAATTGGGTTTAATGATCAGCCATTACACAATCACACAATATTTTATATGAAAATAATATAAAATATTCCAATTTTTAAGTAATTTGACGTCCTATTTTTTACATTATTTGTTTTACACAAAATGTTGTGTTAGTAGTTTACTGAAATTGAGATATTTTGTGGAATCTCTTACTTTCATTTATTGAATCATTGAATCTTTTTTCTAATGTGGCAGTAGTTACCTTTGTTCTACTTGTTTTCAAAATACGGGCCCATCATTCACACTTTATTTGGCACTACTTTATTTTTATAGCACTGTTCCATTTAAAAAACAACCATATACTGTCCAAAGTTGTATTCCATGTTTTCATCCTAATCCAGTTAAACTGAATTTGATAAAAGTGCTAATTGATTTCAATTAAATCCTCTTTACAAATATTCTGCAAACTTTCCTAACCTAATTTCAGCTTGAGGTATATAATAAAGACTAAGGCATTTGTTCTTATATAATTTTTTTTCATTCATTCATTGCTTTGAGATCCTGGTGCTACAGGGAGAATTGCTTTTCATTTTATGGTGCTATTTTGATATTATTTGGATTGTAAGGTAAGTATTAATCATTTATTCTAGGTTAGTATATAAATAAGCTTAATACAAGTTTTGGTTATAAACTCTTTATTCCACTTTTGTACTAGCTTACATATTTATTTTAATTTCATTTACTGATTACATTTATTTGGTTGAATTTTATTTCAGTTGCTATCTGAATTTTCACTAAATATTCAGTACAAGTGTTGCTGCTTTTGGGGAAGTGCAACTAACATTTTTTGTTGTTGTTGCCTACAGTGGGTTTGAAGCAATGTGCAACAGTTAAATGTGTGTGCGCCTGCATGCATGGATATATCTATTTGTTAAATATTGTTAAATATTCTTGTTCCAAAGACATTCTTTTCAAGGGAAACAAAAAAGTGTTGGCTTTTCATGGGCTCCTAATCTAATTATTAAAAGAGTTTTAGCAGCAATACTCATTTCATTTAGCTTGGAAGTTTATGGACTATATTCATAATTCCTCTCTTTCATGAAAAACATACAAAGAGAGGGAGGCCCCCAGCCATTTTACCCAGAGCATTGGGTACAGTGTGACACCTGGCAGCATTACGGGCCACTGTATTTTCTTTTAGGGATCTGTTGTTACCTGTAGAGAATTGTCATTGGTGCCCAATCACAAGAGTCTTCTTTCTTTTGTTTTTCTTCTGTAGGCTTGTCCATGGAGTTCCATTTGCATTTGCCATCTCTTTCAGATGTTTGCTCAAATAATTATTTTACATCTAGAGAGGAAATAGTCTAAGCTGCCTTTTATTTTTGAAATACTTATTTATATTACATTGTTTCATTGACTGCAATTTTTGATAAAATATGGAATACACTTTTTGTTCACAAGGCAATGTGACATGGTTAGGGACTATTTATTTAATCATTTTACTATCAAATGTCCCTCTGATGTGTGTGTGTGTGTGTGTGTGTGTGTGTGTGTGTGTGCGTGCGTTTATTTCTTCTTTCGTTTAGAAGGAGGTTGATCCAGTTACCAGAGGAAAAATAAATTATAAAAAAATCAAGGAAAGAAAATATATTCTTTATTTTCCTACATATTTTAAAAATATATTTTAGAGAATCATTTTCATAAACAATGAACAAGCCTCAATTATATTATTTTCCCGACAGTGGAGAAATTGTGGGAAGAATATCTATTTACACATCTATCCCCCTTCCTCCTCAAACAAAAATGAGTCAGTATTCATCACTCTTTCTGTCAATCAGTTTATCTGTTTTACCACATACCCATTTACTATCTCCCCCAACCAAGGGCCAGGAAATGCACACTTATCAGCTGAAGGAACTGGGAAAGACATCAGCAGCAAGAGTATACTCCGACAATCTTGGGGCTTTATATGGTACAGGGTCAGTATGCATCGCATGGAGAGCTCCAAGTATTAAGTTATATTCAGAGGTTGAAATTTAATCTGGAAAACACAAAGTTAGTACTTAAACACTGGAAATAATTAATAACCCCAATGGTCTATTTGGTCAGAAAACACACTGAGAATAATGCTCACCAATAGTTACTCAGGCCCTATATGATCTAATGTAGGTCTACAGTCTTCCTCAAATGCCTGATGTAATGGCATTTGGGGAACCATTTGTACAATGATTAGATTAAAATGAGTTTTTAATCACAAACATTTAAAATATTTTGAGAAAGCCTACTAGATACAGGATATATGCTTCAAGGAAGTTTGTTTTGTTTTTAGCATTTGTTGAAAGAAATCTGTGTGGAGACTTTAACTTACTGTACCACATCATTTTCTGAAGATTGTCTTATGGTAATGAATTAGTCACTTTCATTTAAGCTAGACTCAAGCCAGTGACTGGAGTAATAGAATCTTTGTCTCATCAATCTTATGAACCATTTGATCCCCATTTCAAGAGCAGTTTTAAGTCTATTTCTAAATGTGTATTCTATTTTTATATTATGCCAATCAAATATGCTCTCAAAGGAAACTTGAGTGAATAGCTCAATTATGGCTATTGATGCCTATACCCTCAATTTCAGGACCAGTGCTTCTGAATTACTGTAGGCAAAACTTAGATGTTTCCCATGGGGAAGAATAATGGAAGAGAGAGAGAGAGAAAAAAGATCTGTTACTGTAGACTTAGAGTTCAGTATTTTAGTTTAAATCATTGTTCCCTTGACTGTCATTATGGAATTATAATATTGATTTGTGATTTGCCTACAATTTTAGGACATTATATTTATTTATTTGTCCATTAAAATAATTCTCTGCCAAAAATTTTTCATATTTTTTGCCAATATTAGCCACTGATATTTTGCATAATAAACATCTGTAATTATAGAAGTGTGATACAGTAAATAAGAATAGTACATGCACAGTTTTTGTAAGGTATTCAAGACAGGCTTTTATGAATAAGGTAAACATGGATCATTTTCTTTATTAGTTGTTTTAAACTTTCTAGTAACTACCAAAACTTTTCTTTGATGTTGATTTTTAGCCCAAAATTGGAAAACCAGTCCTGAATTAGCATATTTACTTTGACGTTCTGTACTTACTATTTGTAATTTGTCCTGTTTTAACTATATCTATAAATAGCAGTTCTTCCAACAAAATGGGTATTGGTCATATCTTTGACATTTTATAGCTCTGTAAAGTCTGGGAGTAAAAAATGTCTATGAATGTGTAAACTGTATAATTTTTCTTTTTTAAAAAAATATGTATTTTATTGATTTCTTCAAAGAGGAAGGGAGAGGGATAGAGAGTTAGAAACATCAATGAGAGAGAGACATCCATCAGCTGCTTCTTGCACACCTCGTACTGGGGATGTGCCTGAAACCAAGGTACATGCCCTTGACGGGAATTGAATATGGGACCTTTCAGTCCGCAGACCGAGGCTCTATTCCACTGAGCCAAACCGGTTTGGCTGTATAATTTTTCTTAACGACCAGTCATGCTGCAACCATTAGTACTACCTTATTATTATTATTTCTTTTTTTAGTATGAGTGTCTCTGAGTAAATTTGTGTGATAAGTTTAAACTTGATGAGGGCTGCTGGAATCTGGGCTATGTGTTGCTTTTAAAATATGTTTTTGGCCAGAACTTGAGTTTTACCTTCATTTTTTTTTCTTTTTGCCAAATTTAATAATTACATACATGTCAGATAATGGTATTTTAATACATACAATCATATGGCAACCATTGTGTTTTGTTCAGCTTCTTTAAAATAATTGATTTTTCATTTTAGATAATCAGATAATTTTAGTATTTATTATGCCTAAATTCTCGAAGTATATTACATACTGACATTTTTGCCAAAACTGGTTTGGCTCAGTGCATAGAGCATCGGCCTGGGGACTGAAAGGTTCCAGGTTGGATTCCGGTCAAGGGCATGTATCTTGGGCACATTCCCAGTAAAGGGCGTGCTGGAGGCGGCTGATGGATGTCTCTCTCATCAGTGTTTCTAACTTCCTATCCCTTTCCCTTCTTCTCTGTAAAAAATCAATAAAATATATTTTTAAAAATATTGACATTTTACTACATGTTTTTTATTAAACATTTATCTGATCTTATGTACTGGCACTGTCCTTTTCTTTCCCTGGCTAAACAGTGCCCTTTATCTCAAAATGTGGTGATTGTGTAGGCTAAAATTATTGATTTTTCAACATATGTCCAAATGGTGGACTGTAAAATGTGAACAAACTAGAAAGTCTGTGTGAATTTTTCTTGTATCCATTTAACACAATTTGCACAGTATGCAGCATGCTGTTCTTCAGATCAAATTATTCTTATGGAAAGACTAGATTCTATTCCACTAGGTTGTCTGTAACCATGTGCTAGTGAATTAAATGGGAATATTAGTTTGTCTTTTAAACTCTTCAACTGAAGGAAAACTAAATTTAGATTTTTTGGAAGAGTTTCAGATTTTAAATAAATATCATTTCTATACTAGTTGGAAAGTCTTTTCACTATATCCTGAGCTTAAAAAAATAATAAAATATGGTTAAATAAAAAATAAATGAAATGGATTACTTCCTGCAACTGCTAATAAATGCCAAAGACAAATACTCCCAAGGAGTATTTAAGGAAAGAAATATAATTTAATTCAAAATGTTTTAAATAGAAATATAAACCACAGCATCATAAATGGTTCTTAAAAGACGTTGGACTAGAACATGTATCTAAAGCTAACACCAGGAATATAGCAATTTCTGGATTGAATAAAAATGCATAAGACTTTATGGTAATCTTATAATTGAAAAAAATTATTATAAGTTTTCAGACAGCAAAAAAAACTTTTAAAATTTATTTTTCTTGATTTTAGAGAGGAAGAGAAAAGGAGAGAGAGAGAGAAAACATCAATGATGAGAGAGAATCATTGACTGGCTGCCTCCTGCACTCCCCAGTGCAGGAAAATTTAGTTTTCCTTCAGTTGAAGACTTTAAAAGACAAACTAATATCCCCATTTAATTTACTAGCACATGGATACAGACAACCTAGTGGAATAGAATTTGGTCTTTCCATAAGAATAATTTGATCTGAAGAACAGTCATGCTGCATACTGTGCAAATTGTGTTAAATAGATACAAGAAAAAGTCACACAGACTTTTTAGTTTGTTCACATTTACAGTCCACCATTTGGACATATGTTGAAAAAATCAATAATTTTAGCCTACACAATCACCACATTTTGAGATAAAGGTTGTGGGGATCGAGCCCACAACCTGGGCATGTGACCTGACCAGGAATCAAACCATAACCTCCTGGTTTATAGGTCAATGCTCAACTACTGAGTCACATCTGTGAGGCCAGGAAACAAACAAACAAACAACAACAAAAAATACTTTTAGAATAAACTCTCTAAAAGAACATTAAAAATTAAACAAATATTAAAAATATTTTCTAAAAGATTTTTGCCTACAAAATCTGAGATACACATTTATACAAATCTTTACGAATATAGTATATGTGGCAGGATCAGAGGAGAATGAAAGGAGGGGGGGAGCAAGGGAGGAAAGGAGCTGAGGGAAAAGAGGAGGATGAGATACAGGGAGAGTCAAGGAAGAGATATGCCTCATAGAGTTGCCAGGAGAAGGTCTTATCAAATGTGGTTGAGAGGGTACATCATTTTTTCTATAAGTAAATTTCTTATAGAGTAAATTTTGTTCATGATGAACAAATGGGAATCAAGTAGAAATTTCCATGGTGCTCCCAAATTCTATCCTGTCAATTTCAGGATTTCTTTGTTCAACTCTATATTCTCCTCCTCTCCCCGTCCCCCTTTTTTCCCCCTTCCCCCTCTCCTTTCTTTCTCCTCCATATTCCCCTCCCCCTCCCCCTTCTCTTCTTTCTTTTTATATAAAAATGTATAACCTCAAGGATTCATTAAAATGTTTCCCAAATCCCTGGTCAGTATAGTTCATTGATTAGGCTCAGAGCATTGGACTGATTACCAGAATGTGGCAGTTCCATTCCCAATGGCATGTACCTGGGTTGCGAGTTGGATATGCAACCAGGCCATATGAGAGAACACATCTCTCTCTTCCTCCCTCCCAGATTCCCACCCACTCTAACTAAAAATCAATAGAAAAATATATACTTGGGGAAGATTAAAAAAAATAGTTTTCCCATAAATTACCTTTAGATGGTCTTGAGTTTGTTTCATTATGCTGGTGAATATAAATTCACATATACATTTGTTTTTAAGGTCTTTAAAAGGGGACAGTAAGCATTTTTTTTTAAGAGGATAGATAAAAATAACTAATGGAATTTGTAAAAGTACAGAAAAGTTGAGCCTAGGCTCTAAGTTTAACTCTAAAACAGCAGCATTCAACTTTCTTTTTTTTTTTTAATGTATTATATATTGGGTAGATTCTTTGTAAAAAGTGTTGACATATGGTCATTTTTTAGAACAAAGATACGTGTTTAATTAGCTCATGAATAACTTCATTTTCAGGTGATTTTCATAGCCATAATCAGGGGTAATAGAGTTAGGTTTTCTTCTATATGCTGACAATATTATATAAGTATATAAAATAACATATAATAATAAAATGCTAGTTTCCATAGTGTTATCTTAAAAAAAATCTTAATCTCTTACAGATTGATTGATCTGTAAGAGATCAATCATTTCCCAAATTAGATGATCTATATTTTTACCCCTGATGCTTATTTTCAAATAATCTTAATTAGTATGAAAAAATTCTTTTATCAGGTATTCTGAAGAAATATTAAGTGTAAATCTATCCTTTCTCAACTGTCAGAGAGGTTTTTTCCTCCTAAAAACTGAACAATTTCTAACTCCAAAAGGACATATCTTTGAAAGATGAATCTATTTTGTGTCCTTTAGTTAGCTAATAGCTTCCACTTATTAAATATTCCCTGATGAGAAATTACTGCTTTTACCATCTAGTCTCCTATTTTAAAACCCTACTTCACAAGTATTTGGAGAGATCTAAGTGAAAAATAAGCCCAGTGAATGGCTGTTCAATTAAGGTGTAAAACCTTTTTAAGTGCCATTTCAAAAAGTGAGACTATATACTTGATAGGTCTTAGAGGAAGCCATGTGCTAAAGAATTACTCATAATGATTTAATTCATTCATCTTATAGATTACAGTTTCTGCTCTTCCATTCATGCACAGTGGGTTTATGTGTCTAATACCCATTAGCACTATGATAATTCTGTGCATAAAACAGAAATACATTTAAAAAAATAGTTTATTTTCCTGTTAACTATGTAACCCCTTTCCTTTCTAGAGAAAAAAAAATTGAATTTAGGCAATATTTAAAAATTCCAATATAAGAACATTTAAATTATTGTCCGATTTGCTTTAAAGGAATCTCTTTATCATTTAAATTTGTCTTAAAATGGCTGCCTTACAAATAGATATGTACATTTTTTCAATGCAGTTATTTGGGATTAAATTTTCATAATGCCAATTGAATCATTACAAGATACTAGAACCTTGAAATTGATAAACATTATATTGTAATGGATAATTGAAAGCTTGAAAATGACACCTTTCCCTTGTTTAATCATTTAAAAGAAGACTTTCCTTTTATTTTTAGGCTATATTTTGACTGCAACTAGTTTAATTCCAGCGTGGCTTTAGTGTAGACAGTAATTAAGACACTGATGGCAACGTGTCCAAAATAATTTATTTGCCTCATGGATTGCAAAAGCAGAATGTAGGGACATTTTAGGTGAGTTACTGGATGTGTTATTTGGGAATTAGCACAAAGACCTGGTATTCTGAGATTTGTTACTAGAAAGAGTGGACACAATTTGCCAAAGTTCTCCAGAACTATGGTGAGTTAGAACAAGGGTAACACACAGTCTTTATGTTGGTTATCCTTCTCTTTCAAGCTTGGATGAATTTATAAAAACTCTAAGTATGTAATATAATTGGAATGAATGATTACTTCTTTAATTACCTAAATTATGCCTTATTTGTGTTGCAATATACATAAAATATGAATCTAAATAATGATTTACAAGAGGGATATAAATGTCATCCATAATTAATTAAGTAATTAATTTAAATAATTTATTTAAAATAGAACTAAGTCATAGCTCTTATTACTCTTTTGCTGAAAACTGGCAAGAGCCAGTTTCCTTACAATGGCTTATAGAATTTCAATTGAAATTTAATAAAAAACACATAGTTATTGATTGCACATCTAGTGATTACATTAATAAGGACAAAAAGAAACAGATGCAATTATGTCTAATAATATATATTATTTAAAGTGTCATTTCAAGCTAATCACCAACTATCATTTCAATCTAATCATTATTGAAAATTATTTATTAGCTATTTTACTTTTTAAACAATATGTTTTTATTGATTTTTTTTTCTTGATTTTAGACAGAGAGAAAGGGACAAGGGGAGAGAGAGATAGAAATACCCGAAACAAAAATGTATCAGCTGCTTCCTGCACACCCCTATTGGGGATCAACCCCCAACCTGGGCATGTGCCCTGACCTGGAATGGAATAGGTAACCTCTGGGTGGGTGGGACAATGCTCAACCAACTGAGCCACACTGGCCAAGGTGCTATTTTACATTTTTTATACTCATCTTTGAAATCCAGTAGGTAATTTTACACTTATGCTTCCCAGAATTTGGATGCTAAATTTTACACAGAAATACTTATTTACATTTCATAAAATTTATCAGTAAGAAAGCAGATTCATTTACTCAAGATGTTTTAAAATATACTTTAAATTTTTCCAGTTAACTGAATTGACTACTGGAAAAAAAATCCCTATAATATCTGGGAACATAATTACAAGTGTTTCAGTTTTAATGTATAAATCAATGAACATTATGTAAAATAAAAACTCCCTCACTCAGCTGCAGTAGGCACATTTAAAATGCTCAGTGGCTAGTTGCCGGTGGTTACCAAATTGCACAGTGCAGCTTTATCAGGTTATCAGGTTATCACTCTGACCCAGTTTCCTACCACTCTCTTTCCTATTTCCTCCAGCCACAAGGGCTGTTTTCCTCTTCCTTAGTCCTCTCCCACTGCACATTCTTTTCTGCCTTGGGGCCTCTGCACTGAGTCACATGCTTTTCCTCCTGATATGGACAAGGTTAACTCCCACCACTACTTCAAATCTTTGCTCAAATCTCAAAATCTCCATGGGGCTTACTCCTATCCTGCTGTTGAAAAGTCACTTCGCAGCTCTACACTAATCTTACCCTCATCCTTTTCTCCTTGGAATTTATCTCTTGCTAACATCCTAAATGATTCACTATTTTTTTCCCTAATGTTGATTATTTAATTTTTTTTCTCCCTTAATAGTATATAAACTTCAAGATATAAGGGATTTTTACCATTTTTCACCCTAACATATAACAAGCAGCTCGAATAGTATCTGGGCACATATTTGATGTTCAGTAAAGTTTTGTTGAATTAATAATTGAATAGCTTTCTACAGTACAGTTTGTATTTACAAACTGAGACGTAGACTATGGATTCTATAGAAAATAAACTATCTCATGAAAATTCTGTTTAAATCAGCCAGCTATGTCCTTCACTAAACATCACTTGGGGAGAGAAAAGGGTTAGGTTGTATTGGAGAAATAGCCAATTTCTGTTTTCAGCTCTGTGGCTATGTAACTTCAGGTAAACTATGTCACACTTTGGGGATTGAGGCTTTTCTCCTGGATGCTATGAAAAAAATTAAACAAAAATGACTGTGTTTCCTTCTATTTCTAAAATTCCTACTCAGAGATATTCCTCTCAAACAAAACTTCCCAAAAGTTCAAATAAATATATATCCACTGGGAACAAAATGCAATTTAGTGTAGCTCAGTAAGCAATCTGACGCTGTACCTATTTGCAGTGCTCTGCACTCCAGAGAGCACAGTAAAAACTGAGCCCATGGTGGGGAAACAATGAACAAGTAAACAAGAGGAAATTGGCATCGCCAATATTGAAGGCAATAAATAGGGAACCTATGATGGTGAAGAGCTTCTATATTGAGAGATGTGGGTGTAAAATGCATTAAAATATATTTAATTCAGTGCTCAATTCCAAGCATTTTTTTATATATCTTAATTTGAATCAATAGAAATGCTGCAAAGCTTGGAGGTGATATGATCTGCTACATTATAGATTTTTTTCTATAAATAATTGAGTTTTGTATGCCATGAAAGATGTGAAAATAAATAACTACCTGAAATTAGAAATCTTTTAGTGAAGAAGGGACTATTTGACATGGTAATGTAAGGCAGAATGTAGAAATTTATTTATGAGACATACACATTTAATAAAATTCTAGGCCGGTAGGGGAAGTTATGTATTACAGAAAAGATAAACTTCTTCCGAGGGATGTTGTCAAAGCATTTTAACTCTGTCTGCATTATTACATTTACTTAATATTTCCAGTTTGCATTCATTTTACTATCTTCCTAATTTGGTAGCAAATACTAGAATGTATTACACTTTAGGAATCAGAAACGAAAACCAATTTCTGCTTTTATAATTATAACAGATATTTTCTCCAATATGTGTGTATATGTATATGTGAAATTATGTTTTATATACATCCACTTATAATTTTAGCACAATAAATTTACTTTATGCTATAAAAACTAGTGAACAGTGATTATTTTTTTGTTTAACAAAAGGTGATAGTTTCATATTTGAAAAGAAAATGGAGAAAAAGACAATTGATTAAATCAAATTTAGTGATGCTAAAAGTACTTGTTATTATAAAGCAAGTACAGTGAGTTAGAAGGTTTTGCAAACCAAGTAGCTCCCTTTCTAACCCCAGTACCTATTCTCATTCTGATACTTTTAAGTAAAAACTGGATTGCCCTGTGGTACCATAGGTGACAGTGAGGAGCTGAACAAACTGGTCTCCAATCTTGAGAGCACAGGCAGCTTATATGTGCTTGTCTCGGCCATTTGGGAAGAACTGAGGACTCCCCATTTACAAACAGAATAGTAACAGATGGAAAACTCCCTAGCAATCAAATGGATAAATTGTTTGTTTTCCATTTAAATAGGAAATTGTTTTTTGAATCCTTGAATTGTCAGACAATGTAATCTCAGTTTGTATTAGTTTTTGAATGATCCCATTGAAGAAGTGTAATAATCCATGAAATGTGAATAAGTGGAAAACAAACAAACAAATGAAAAAGTTAGTTGATTTTTATTTATTTTATTTGCTTAATTCCTTCACCTTTTTCACCCAGCTGTTAGTCGATTATTTCAATCCTTTTAGGGACGCAAGGTTCTTATCAAAGCAATATTTCCATTAGTACTAATGAGGACTAATTGAAAACTGAAATAGTGCCCATTTAATAATTAACATTACCTCTATTGCTAGGACTATCCATTAGGTTACATCTGTTTAAAACAGTTGTAGACTTTCACTGAAGAATAGTCATAACCAAAAAATAAGTCAGATTGGTTTTTTTTTTAATATTTTATTGATTTTTCAGAGAGGAAGGGAGAGGGATAGAAAATCAGAAACATCAATGAGAGAGAGACATCGATCAGCCACCTCCTGCACATCCCACACTGGAAATGTGCCCCCAAGCAAGGTGCATGCCCCCGACCGGAATCGAACCTGGGACCTTTCAGTCCGCAGGCCGACGCTCTATCCACTGAGCCAAACCGGTCTCGGCATGATTGGTATTTTTTAAATACTGAGATTCTTGTATCTTCTCTCTATAATAAGCCAAGTTTTGGACCTGAGGGGGAAAAATGTATTTTCAGGATATAGTAGTTATCCTCACAAAAATTGCATGTTTGTTACGATTATTATTGCTGGTGTTATTTTGTTTTGGGTTCTAATTTCTAAAATGAGTAGAATTTTTTTCAGAATCGTTAACATATTAGTATTCATTATGGGAGTAAAAATATACAACTAACATTACTTAATCAAGTGTAGCTTGTCCACATACACAAGATATACTTAGAATCAAGAATTTAAGGTCAAAGTAATCATTATTTTTGGGGGGAGAAATGTCACATTAGAACATAGCAACCTAATTATTTTCTCAAAATTCAACAATTGAATTAAAATTTAGTAATATTTTGAGAGCTTATTGCATGCCAGCAGTATTTTCCCATTTACCCCTTTTGACAATACCACATAGCTGCATTGTGAAATGTAGTAGCATTATAAAGAATGTTAGAATTGACTTGAATTTGAGTAATAGTTGCAATACTTAACATTAAAGAGTCAGAGTATATTATTTAACTAGTGTGGGGGAAAAAAGTGTGGCTTGATGTACCTGTTAGAAGAAAAAAAACAAGATTTTCATCAGTTGTAAGAAATATACTGCTCCATTGGGGGGAATGTTGATAATGAGGACACTTTGCTTGTGTGGATACAGGAAGTAAAGGGGAAATCTTTGTATTTTCCCCTAAATTTTGCTGTGAAACTCAAATTTGCTGGGAAGTCTGAGAAACTGTCATAAACTAGAGGAGCCCAAGGTTATATAATGAGTAAATGTAATATGATATCATAGATGGGATGGTGGAACATAAAAAGGACATTAGGAAAAAAACTAATGAGATCTGAATAATGTATGGAGTTCAGCTAATAATGTATCAATAGCGGTGACATGCACAGTGACATAAGATGCTAACAATAGGTGAAACTGGTTCCATAATATATGGGAACTCTCTGGGATCTTTGAAACTTTGCTATAAATCTGAAATTATGCTATTATAAAGTCCTTAACTATTGGGGGAAATAGTCAAGATTTTCTAGGTTTAAAGAGTTGAAGCAATTACTATGTGGCAATTCCTCTTCTGATGCTCTCTGTGAATGATCTCATTTAATCATCACATAAATCATATGGAGCAACCAAGGTACATGCTCTTGATCTGAATCGAACCTGGGACCTTTCATTCCACAGGCCGACGCTCTATCCACTGAGCAAAACTGGTTAGGGCTGTAATTAATTTTCTTGCCAATTCCTATGCTACAGTTGTGTTAACATAAAATATTTTTTAAAAATAAAAGTTAATAATAAGCAAAATTACATAGGAAATACCATTCTATAGTAAAGCACAATTAAGCTTTTTAATACCATGTGATGTGCTTTTTGCTATTTTGTAGAAGTAAAATCTGAGCTTCATGTTTGGTATACACAAGCACTAACAAGAAAAATAATTGCCTTTACAACTTTTGCTGGCTTGACTGTTTTTACTGTTTAATTTTTAAATGCAGATTTATGTACATCAAATGCTTTATGAAATATGTATAGAAATATGGTTTTTATTTAGTAAGGGATAAATGCCTGGTAAGCATTTTTAGCTCTTTGTTCCGCTGCCATTCTTTAAATGATCCTATTTTTAAAAGTTGTCTTGTAGAAAGGAAAAGAACAACAAACCCATATTTAGTAGTCAGCCAATAACAATTCCTTTGTGTTTTTTGGATATCTCAGAAAACAAATCATATTGAACCACATGACATTAATACAAATAAACTGTTCCTGCCACAGCTAAAAGGTAATGATTGTGTTTTCTGATCACCTACCAGCTTTTCAGAATTTAGAAGAGCAAAAGGAAGATGCACAATCTGGGATTAACATAGAACTCTGTATAAAACACTCATGTAGTCATATTAAAGCTAGGGTAAGGGCACTTTTGTAGCATGACATCATTAATGTGAATTCTTACAGGAATCATTGAAACAAAGAGCATTCATATGTAGATTTCTTATCTCCAGAAGGCCCAGAAATTGTCTCCCAATTTTACATTCATAGTTTTCTTTCACAACAGCCTAGTGAATAGATGTTCTCTGCAATGCTTCATTATTTCTTTCTTCTCCAAATGAACCTTTATCATCTATTAGGAAAGATATAGCTATTTCCCCCTTGGGCATATTGAAGTGCATGTAAGGCACCACCTAATGCTATTTGCAAACTTGTTTTTCTTTCCTGTCAAAGGCTTTCTTTCATCTTTACTTTTACTGTAGGGTTTTCAAAATAAACTTTAGGCACTCTGTACTTCTAAGGTGTCTAACATAACACAGAAATATTAAGGATGTATTTTGCATTATAAAATAGTAATGTTCTAGGAGTGTTCTGATTTCACCACAGTGGATTTCTGTTTAATGGCTATTTTGTGTTATTGATAACTAAGAAAATACAGTAATCACAAATGGATTCTGTTTAAATTAGATTTTTAGGTATAATTTAAGTTTTATTCCTCAAACGAAAAAATAAAATAATTCTTAATGATAACTATATTTTGTAAATCTATTTCTATGTAACAGGAGAAATATAAATATATGCAACTATCTAATTTCAAAATTTAATGCAATAAAGCAGTTTAATGCACATGCATACTACACTATATTTTTTGTGCTACAGATATTTACATATAAAAGCTGGGATTCTTTGTGGAATAGCAGCATCATTATTATTTTTAGGCCACACAATTTCAATTTCTATAGCTTCTTTTCTGCCATTTTTGTGCTATAAAGACCAAAATAGTGTATTATACAGTAATAGCCTAAGGCTAAAATAGACCATCACCTTATTTAAAATATCTCCACATTGTATTTATATTTTTATATAAAGATGTACATTTTTCCAAATAAAAATCTTTTATAGAATACAGTAAGTCGTGGACTCAAAATGACCATCATCATTACATAATAGAAGTTGTATAGTCATGTAAATCCAAGAACGAAGAATGTTTAAGAAGGCACACAATGCATTTTGACTCTTTGATACACTGTTGGCAACAAAAATAAAATTTTTAGAACAGGATATTTCAAAAAGATTTTAGGGGTAATTGGAATTACTGGACAACCAAGAGAGAAATTTTAAAATATCCCAAACAAACACCATACTATTTTTGTGAAATGGTGGAAAGACTTTTAAATGCCTGTAAAGGGAATCTATACTAATAATAGAGGGATGTGCAAATTGCCTGGGATGGATACTGTCACAGTAACAGTAATGACCAAATAGCAAACTGCTTGGGGCAACCAGGCCAGCAGGGGAGTTAGTGAGGGATGACCAAATGACTAAAAAGCAGGCTGCTTAAAGTGACCAGGCCAGCTGAGGGAAGGGCAGTTGGGGGTAACCAGGCCAGCAGGGGGACAGTTGGTGGTGACCAGACAGGCAGGGTAGGTCAGAAAGGGGTGACTAGGTAGCAGTGGGAACAGTTGGGGGCAACCAGGCCATCAGCAAGGGCAGTGAGAGGCAACCCAGACAGCAGGGGAGCAGTTAAGGTGACCTTGCTGGTCCGAGTGGGGAAATTGAGGGCAACCAGGTGGGCAGGAAGGGCAGTGAGGGGGTGACCAGGCAAGTAGGGGGGGGGGCTTAGGGGTGAACTGGCTGGCAGAGGGGGGCATTGTGGGCAACAAGGCTGGCAGGGATGGTAGTTGGGGATGACCAGGCAGGCAAGGGGACCAGTAAGTGGTGACTAGGCCAGCAGGGGAGCAGTTTGGGGTGACCATGCTGGCAGAGGGGGGGTAGTAGGGGCAATCAGGCCAGTAGGCAGAAGTGGTTAAGGATTATTAGGCTGGTGGGTGGCGGGGGAAGTAGGGCCAATCAGGCAGACAGGTAAGCAGTTAGGAACCAGTGATCCCCTCACCATCTTTGTGAAGGTGTGATGGTCAATTTTGAGAGAGATGTCTGACTGCTGGTTTAGGCCCGATACCTAGGATTGGGCCTAAACTGGAAGTTGGAGGGTTCTGGATTGGAGAGGATGCAGGCTGGGCTGAGTGGACCTGCCCGCCTGTGAATGAATTTCATGCACCAGGCCTCTAGTGTAAAATAAAGTGCATCAATTAACTTGATTGCAAACTTCCTCATTAGTCAGTTCCTAATGATCTTATATATAACATATTTTCCTAATAGCTCCCTTTAGAAATTTTATTATATGCCTCTTACCTGCTATTTTATGTGAACATTTCAATGAGTGGTCACTAGCAAACCATGGATTCACACTTGGTCAAGATCCTATCAAATTTATATTCTTCCTGTTTTGATGATGTGTCAAAGTGATTTAAGTGCTAAAAGGGAAGTTGGAATTCAACAAAAAACAAATGATACCTTCAAGTCAGCAATTCCAAAGATATGGGTTCAAGTATCATATAAATCTTTGAGATTATGCATCATATACTCACAGTTATTAATGCCTCAGTTCAGAATTATCAGTAGAAATATCAAAATAAAAATCATAATGAATTTAATATTATCTCAGTTTTCTTTCTCCTTGAATATAAACAAATTATGAAATATGTGTATGTACAATATTATATATATCATCATTAATGGTGTTTTTTCATGCTGATGGCACATTCAAATAAAGAAATGTTTTAATTGCATGTTTGAATTTAAAATCCTCAGATTACTCCACACTTGTTCACTTTTGATATAGCTACTTATATTAGATAAACTTACCCTATCTATATCCCACTTTGATCAAGTGTTTTAGTTCTATATTAAGAAATTTTGCGGTAGTTTGCTTTCATAAGACTATTATAGTACTAGAGGCCCAGTGCATGAGAATTCATGCATTGGAGGAGGTGTCCTTTAGTGTGGCCTGCCCCTCTCACAGTCTGGGAGCTCTCAGAGCCTGGAGGTGACCTGGCGATCAGGGGAAGGCTATGCCCCCATCATACCTCTGCTGCTGCCACCCGTAGCACAAGCCTCAGCTGGCCCTGGTTACCTGGGTTTTGAGCGGCCCTGAGTGGCTGGACAGCCACCATCTGAGGCTTGCCTGCACCTTAGGGTGGCTCTGGATGGCTGTAGAGCTGAGGGGACTTGGGGACTCTAGAGGCAGTCATGCAGAGCGGCTGGACAAGCAGGGGGGCAGGTCCAGCCAAGCTGCTCCCCTGTATCCCTGGGCACTGCTATCTTGTGGCTCTGGGCACCACCATCTTTGAGGGCATAGCAGTCAATTAGTATATTCCCTCCTGTTTGGCTGTGGGTGTCACCATCTTTGTGAGGGTGTGGTGGTCAATTAGCATATTTCCTCTTTATTAAGTAGTATTATAAAATAAAATTTTAAAATATTAAAAAATAATATTTATATTTTTAAAAATTATGATACATTTTGTCCTTATAGTAAAACTCATTATTTAAATAAAATCTGGAACTGTCTAAAAAAAATCAGAAATATTTACTAGTAATGAGGAAAATTGAAAAACTTTTGAATTTAAGGAGTTTAAGGCACTACCTACATTTTATTTTACAACTAATATCAACATATCATTACAATTCTGGTAAAATCTTAAAAATGTTATAGAATTCTTTGGTTAATCTCTTCCCACCCAAAAACCCCTGCCTTCCTTCTTAGATTGGTCCATCTGTTCCAAGTTCTGTGTCTCTGGATCTATTTTGTTGATCCTATTTATTTTATTTTTTAGATTCCACACATGAGTGTGATCATGTGATACTTGTCTGAATTGCATTTTTTATGGTTCATTTTATATCTAATCACTTACTTTTTTATTAAGGTGGTAACTGTTGCATCAAACAGACAGGAGTGTGTTCAGCCAGCTACTTACCTGCTGACTATGGGCCATTAATTTATGTCTAAAATTACAATGTTACCCTATGTAAATTTCTGTCCACAAGTGCATCATGCCTGATAGGGACACAATATGTGACAATGTTCTCCGTTCTGTGCCTGTTTTGAATGTGATTTATCTCTCTCTATATATATCTTTTCCCAAATTTTGTGCATAATGGTTTTCTTTAACTTCTGCATAGAAAACCAGCTTGTGTAGTACCTTTCCAGGATTAATCATCTCAAATAATCCTTTTGTATGTGGGAAATGCTGTGGTCTGAATATGTGTGTCCCTTCATGTCTTGAAATGCTAACCCTCAAGGTGATGCTGTTAGAAATGGGTCCTTCCAGTGGTGAGCGGGATAGGGGGCTGGATTCAGGCTATCAGAGGCCTGAGAAAGCTCCCAGGCATCCCTCTGTCCCCCCTCCATCCTGGGAGGTTTCAGTGCCCTCCCAGGAGAAAATGGTCTCTCCTCAGATTGAATCTGCTGTTGCCTCCACAATCTTTTCTTTCCAGCCTCCAGAACCTCCAAAATACATTCCTGTTGTTTACAAGCCCCTCAGTTTATCAGTCTCCAGGGATGAGGCAGGAGGATAGGAGTGCCCACGGTGGGCTCAGCGGGAAGGGAAGCCCCCTCTTGCCGACCTGCAGTCCCTCCGCTTCAGTCTAGCAGCTTCCCCAGGGCTTCGGGAGAAAGGCCATCTGTTCCCCTGAGCTGGGAGCTGATGGTGGGATAGTTACAACATAGTGTATACCACTGTCTGCAATGCAGATCTGTCTGTCTGGATAGAAACAAGGAGTGTTTCAAAGAATAAGACAAAAAGGATCCGAGTACACAGCAAAAAAATAACTCCCATATGTCACTGTCTAGCCTTTGCAGCTTGATGCTAGAGTCTTTGTGATAGATTCCTGAGAATTAATGTCACACAAAAACTTTCCTAAATATCACCTGATTTTTTCTCACAATTCTGAGATTTCATTGTGACATATATATTATTCACATTTAATAGAGGAGGAAAGGAGAAGAAAAATTAAATTATTTGATCCAGTTTGCCAATTAGGGAATGACATATTCACATCTTAGGTACATCTTTTGCCATCCATATTCACCACACACACACACACACACACACACATACACTGAAAGCAGATTACTCTTGAAAAACCAAGGCAAATAAAAAGCATCATTAGAGCCCTAACTGGTTTGGTTCAGTGGATAGAGAATTGATCTGCCAACTGAAGGATCCCAGGTTTAATTCCAATCAAGAGATCAAGAGCACATGCCAGGTTACAGAATTCATCCCCAGTAGTGGGCAGCCAATCAATGATTTCTTTCTCATCATTGATGTTTTTATCTCTTTCTCCCTCTCTCTGAAATGAATAAATATATATATTTTAAGAAAGCATTGTGAGAAGGGCAGGGAAAATAGTAATATTTAAAAGATTAATACATACTTTGCTCAGGGTCTTATTAAATATCATGTCATATTCTTACAAGATAAATTGAACTGCATGCACACTGTGCAAAGTAGATGAGATTCTTCTGTATCCAAACATGCAAGACACATTATTTTTCAATACATGGACAAAAATGTGACTCTTTATGAAGGACAAAGTTATTTCACAGTTCTAAAAGGCCACACTCTGTCTTTAGAACAATGAGTACAGATTGAAAAATGCAAAGCCCTTTGCTTTTCATATTTTTTCTTTCAGTTAATGGCATAAATCACTGAACTTTTCTGAATCTAAACACATTTCTTGACCTGTGACATAGAAGTGACTTGATAACTAGGTGCCTGAGTGCTTGACTACACAACAATGAAGGTTTTCTTCTAGATGTGTGGACTTTAAAAAACACAGGTGGGAGTTCTTTACAGGTGCAGCGGGTAATTTTCCAGTAAAAGGCATTTTACACTGTGGTCTGAAAAACATAATATGAAAGAACAAAAGCATATTTGACTACACAGAAGTGTGTAGTAATGCTAGCAGCAAAACACAATGTTTCACTTCCCCTGCCTCAAACACATGCTATTCAGTAGAATCCAACAAACTGCATATGTCCTAAAGAATTTTTTATAGAAAGATGTTTGTGCAGAAAGTTTCCAAGTTGCTTAACATATCATTTTATAACTTTGAGAACGCTGCATTTGGTAGATTGTAGCCATCTGTGTGTTTCCATATCTCTGAAAAAATATATTAGATAATATATGATGTCTGTCACCAAGATATGAAAGTTTATTTGTCATACACTTGGGATACAAGTGACAATTCTTGACTTTAATGAGGCCAGAATAGGTAGAATTAGGTTGCAACAATGGTATTGCCTAAAGAATGAAAAAGATATTTTCATCTTTCACCTTTTTTTTGCCACCAGGGAATTTCTGATTCAATTTCAATCAAGATATCATATTAATATTCCATGTAACAGAACTTACTTTTCATTCCCCTTCCCCTTTCACCTAAACTTGGGTAAGGATTATGGATACTATAATTGCTTATGAAATGCTGTTTTCTCTTTTTATATACATGATCTTGAATATAAAGGAATCATATCTGTAAGAAAGACAAGTCCTTAATTAAGTCATCCTTTCTTTCTCCTAAAGATCCAATTAAGGGTTTCTTACTGTAAAACCGCCAATTGGGTATCTTATGGTATTTAGTTTTGGAGAACTCAAGTCAATGATAAGAAAATAATCAAAATGTCTTTCTCTACATCCAGAGAAGCTACATTAAAATAAACAAAAGTAAAAAAGTCCTTTCTCATTTTTCTCCTGGTCTTTTTCTTTCTTTCTTTCTTTTCTTTTTTTTTTTTTTTGGCTCAATTTTATTTGAAATATTGTACCTAAAAATATTGCATAAGCAAAATAAAGGCATAAAACACAAACTCTCACAAATTTATGTGCTTCACTGTCACAGAATGGCACAACATGCATTCCATAGAAACAGAATGGTATTAGCATTGAGTTTAAGTTCCTGTGTGAAGAAATAACCCATTAAAAATAAACCTATAATGATCGATCCTATTTCTACCCACATTAAATACTTTCACTGATATACTGACTGAGTCATTAGCATGCAATGAAGTACCCAATTATTATATGCCCTGCTGTTCTCAACTCTTGCAGATTGTCAGTCCTCAGTTTGAAATAAGCTGCATGATGTGAAAGGTATCACTCTTTCTGACTGGTCTGCTGAGCTGACATGCTTTCTAACTTCCTTAGGCTTTTCTTTAGTTACATGTCAATGCTAATAGCATGATCCATGCTTTTGGTTTTAAAACCATTTACATAACAAAAGAATCCCTAGCAGTTTTTTCTCTATGTGTTCCAGAGTTTATTTTTCCCCCAAGAAATATCTGAAATGTTTACACTAAAATTTACTCTTAATGGCACCTAATCTTAAGGTCTTTCAGTGTCTAACTATCACCTCTGTACAATTTGTTTAGGAAAAGAAAAAAAGAACATCAGAATAGAAACATTAAACTTGTACTCCTTACTACAGAGCCACTAGCTACATGAGCAGTTCAGCTGTGGCTAATCTGAGGTTTTAACAATTTAATATGTATAAAACAAAGAATGGAATATATTCACACCTTTTATATTGATTATCTGGAGAAGTAATATTTTAATACATTGCATTACGTATAATACATCAATAAACACACTTACCTGTTTTTCATTTTTAAAATGTGGCTACTAGAAAATAAAATTACATATGAGGCTTGTGTTTGTGGCTCACATTTGATTTTAATGGAACACCCCTGTATTTGACAAGTATGTAAACTATGCCATATTTTCAGTCTATAGTTTATCTGGGTTCATTCTTAAGATTCTCTATTAGTAGAGTAGACATACTACTTGCTTTATATAATTTCTCAATTACTTTTTCTTTACCATACATGTCTCTTTATTTTCTCCCATTAACTATTTAATCCTTCTTTGTACTATCAGAAATCTCTTCATATATTTGGTCTTTAGTCTTAAAATACAAACTGGCCATGCAGGTGTAATATATAACAAATTTGGGCTTCTATGCATATTCAATATATCAGCAATTAATTCTCTAAACAGCATGCCATTATTTCCTCTGTTTCTTGATTTTTTCCCCAGTAAGCCCATGAATAGCATATTGCAGTCACCTGGAAATATTTAAGATACAATTGTTACTGAGCAGAGTGACAGAGTGGGCATGGTGACTGCAAGTAAGGGTTAAAAATGACACATTCTTACAGTAGGAATAGTCTAGTTTGGAATTGCTTTCTTTGATAAAACACAAAGATGTCCAGGCAATAGTTTCCTTATTTCCACATAGAATGCTTCAAAAAGTTGGCTGCCTCAAACCACATTTTAATGAAAGTTTTAATACAGTGAGAAAAATTCTAGCATAGTACCACATAAGAAAAACAAGATTTGGTATCAGACATTGTCATTAAACATTCTCAAGAATGAGCCTTCTAGCCTAGAAGTAGCTTATGCAGAAAAAATAATGTTAAGTGCCTTTTCACGTATATTGTTTTTTCAGGCAAAATTCAGTTTATATTTCAATATAGACTCTGGTGAGCTGGTCAAAAAACAAAAATTAAAAAAAAATCACACAAACAAACAAACAAACAAAAAAACAAAAAAAGAACAAGCCAACAGAATTACTCCCAGAATGAATTCCATGCCTCTCCTATCACTCTGCCCTCTCATTTCTCCCCACCCCTATCCCTAAACTAAGTCTTTTTAGCAAAAAGGACTAGGCATCCTGTCTGGTGCAGTCAACTAAATAATATTTATTTCTAAAGAAAATATGAGCTTATTTCTCCTGATGAAAGATATAGTATAAAAGAATAAATGTAGTAAAATATACTGAATCTGCTTTTATATCAGAGCATATCCAAAGTCAGATATAAATGTTAATAATATACTTGCTCTTTAAAAAATTCAATTTGCATTGGATGACACGAAATATTTGTATCCAGATTTCTCAGAGTCACAAAAGTGCAAACCATTGCAAGTTGCAGAAAGAAGAATAAAAAAGGGTTTTTTTGTTTTGTTTTGTTTCGTTTTAATTCTCAATGTGGCCTGTATACAGAAAATATAAAGATGAAATTGGAATTCTAGAGCAGTTTCTTGAGGAAAGAAACAGAAAGGTCAAAAACCTCTGATGACAGCAGAAAAAGGTAATCCTTTTTGTAAGTTCTAAAAGATGATTCTTCTGTCCATGAGTCGGTGTTAGGAAAGGTCAGTGAGTAGTTTACTGATTGTCTCAAGGGTTTTGGCTACATGATGCCAGATGTCCAGATGTTTTTAGATATTTTTAGAGTTGGTATAAGATGAAAAATTCTTAATTAATTATAATATATTTTTCTCTTTTCAAATCCTATGTAACAGTCATATTATGAGTTATTCCATTCATTTCTTACAAGAAGATATAATTATTTCACTACAACAAAATAAAATTAAGGAAGGTTTACAAAATTAGGTATTAATCTTGTACATAGATTATAGAGTTGGAAATATATGTTATTTTTGACCAAATTCAGTTCATTTTGGACTTTCACCACAAAAATATTATTTTGCTATGAAAAGGAAATATTAGGAAGTATTCTTGTCTATATCCATTTAATTTGGATTTTTTTAATGCAAATGATCTTTGTATTTCTCTGGGTAATTGAAAAGTTTTACATGTTATTGTGCCCATTTGTTGAGTGCACTCTTCTTGGTACATTGAATTATTCATTGTTTTCAGGGGAAATTATTTCAGAGGGAGAATTCCATCTCTCTATAGAGCGGCACCTCCTCACACATTCTTAAGAATTCTATAAGGAAGCTCAGGCAAAATAGCTGCTGAGCTCTAATTTTTCTAATGATCCTTATCACTTTCTATATATTTTTTCTATAGCAATACTCTTTTATTTATTGTAAATACCTGTTTGTAGACATTGCCTCTTATTCCTTTTAAATTTTCTCTACGCATCATGGCATTCAGTAAATATTTGTTTATTGAATGATGATTATTTCATAACAAATCAGAAAGACCAGGTAGGTTACACATTAACTTTTCTGTCTAATCCTGAGTGAATGCTTGTTACCTAGGATTTCTTCTGACAGCTGTGTCTGTAAATTCCATATACATTTCCAATTTGATTAATTCTGCTTGCTGGCCCACTCAGTGAATTCATATTGGTTCCTGCCACTTTTCTCACAAGCAATGTAGTGGCCCAATTACTTAGACACATGTATCTAAGAAATAAAAATCTTTGGAAATCTTTAATGATAAAATTCTTTAGAGAGCCAACTGTATAAATTTTAAAACTGGATAAATACTAACTGCTACACATAGTGATAAACTGTTACTCATAGTATTTATAATAAGCAAAATTAAGTATGCAGGCTGACAAGAATCAGAAAGACTACTCCCCTCCCCGCAACATTACTGAAGCTTATCTGAAGTCCTCATTTATTTGTATTGGCACATGTGATAATACCTTCAAAATCAGATGAGTAAATGCAGAATACTGGTCCTTGTTAGATAGCAGGCTCCTGAAAACAATAACAAACAAGTCTTCATTTGGATCAAATAAACTGAAAGATGGGAAAAACAGATTTCAAGATTATAGCTAGGACTCATATGGTTAGAGCTGAAGTACCTTATGCTGTCATAGTATGCATTATCAAAACAAAATTATTACATACTAGTTTGACATAAAAATCTCTTTTATAAAGACAGATAGCACTGCATTATACAACACATATTTATCCAATAAAAGATGAAGCTGGCATAATTGTTCTTTCTATTGATGATTTTATGGTGCAGAAATATTTTAATTGCTGCTCTTAACTATCATTAAGTGTGTACATCTATAGAATTGTAATACTAGAGTAGTGATTATCAGATATATTTAGTAAGCATGGAGATGTAAAGACAATGCGACAAACTTGTCAATAGAGGTGAATTTTTTGTTGTCTTAAACAGTGGCTTATAATATAAAGATCTAGACTATAGCAATGATCAGTCTTAAAGCCAAATAATCTTTGTATAATTACATTTAACTATTGTTAATTGAAAGTGTACTCAGCAATATTTAGGTAATTTTAAACCATTGATATCTTGGAAGTTGTCTATATTCTGAAGAAGTTTTTTGATGTAAAATCTTGGACTTTATAAATGTAGTTAGTTCCCCAAGCATGATTTTTATGTTAAAAAATGTTTTAGTTCATTATGACATTGAACTCTCTCCTTCAGAAATTAAAGACCAGTCCTGATTCCTTGAAAATTCTCCCATTTTTCTCTCTTGAATATTTTGCAACTGAACTACAATGAAGTAATTTGACTATTTAAAAACTTAACACAGTGCCTCATTCCTCACATCCAAGTCATTTAAATTCTTTCCTCAGTGCCTGTTTTCCACCAGAATGTGTCCAAGTTCAGATGTTTAGACAAAAAGTTCATTATCAACTGAACTTTGGACTCACATAAAATATTTTCAATACTTTATAATTAAATTTATAACAGAGGATTAGACCTGGAAAATATTATTTCAAGTTTAAGGACTTAATGTTAGTATTTCCACCCTTTCACTAGAATATTATTTGCCTTAATTAAGATGCATTTATTTACTTTCAGGCTTCCAGACTCTCCATACTGAAAACAAGCTTTGGATTTGAATTTTTAATCCTCAAAAAACAAACAAACAAACAAACAAAACAGAGTGAAATAGGACAGCATAAATTGTTCTTACCTGCAGTTCTTTTCTATTGGTACTTTGTTTACATCATATATTGAAAAATGTTCCTTTTTCTGCATTGAAATGTTGATATGACAAATATATTGAATTTCTCTCTCTTCTACATCTCTATTGGCTGGAATAAGAAGTTTCTCTGGATTTCACCATAACTGTTGTTTATCAGGACATTGTAGTCCTCTGAACTAGTTCAGATTCATAAATGCTAACAATTTAACTTTTTATTATTTTATTTCAAAGTTTTCCCTGATATGTATTGAATTGATGTTTAAATAGAATAGGAAATAGCAATCATGTTTTGAATATGTGCATTTATAATAAAATTTTTGCTTGATTTGAATCTTTCTCCATTTTAATTTTTATTCTGCCTAATCCTCTATATGAATTTTAAGAATAGTCACAATCAATTTGTTCATTTTATGTAAACTAAACTGTAAGATGCCTATATAATATAAGTACATTTTTGAAACTCATTTTCCATTCTGGTAATAGATGAAATATTAGCTATAATAATTTCAATAAAGTATTGCAATTGACAATGATCATTTACAAAAGTGAATTTTTATGAATTGTTTCTTGTTTTTTGTTTCAGTTTGTCTTTGCTTTTGCTGAATTAGAAAACGTTAGTGTCATATATTAATAGTGGACTTTTCTAAGCATTAATAATGAAAAGAGAATAAATATCAGTTGCTAGCCTGTTAGCACCTTTGATTTCTCCAGTATCTGCCTTCAACTCTAGCAATTTCTGTGCTCTACAACCAAAGAACACTGTTTCCACGCCAGACTTCCAGCATACTGAGACAGTACTTCCAAAGTGTGAGTGGGGATCATCAGGAGTAGATTAACTTAGGGTGCTTGTGAAAATGATAAATGCATTGATACAGTACTGATCTGATCCAACAGCAACTCCAATCCATTAAATCTGTAGATTACTTTTGTGTCCATTATGTTTTGAAATACCAGTCTAATTTACCCTTGTGACTCACCTCCTAGAATTCTAGAGTTGTATCAAGCTTTATTTTCCAATTCACATACCAGTACCTTAAATTCATTCTACTTATAGTTACAGTATTGATCAACATCTACTTTCTCCATTTAAAATGTTTTACTTTTCTGGATATCTCCCCCAAAATTTCAAAGGTCCACCATCCCTACTCTATAACCCATAGCACTATATTCCTGTAATAATAATCAACTGCACTGGTCCTGACACAGAGCAGGATTTATCTTTTCAAAATAAGCCAGATGGCCAAGTGAAAATACATCCATGCAAGGAAACATCTTCACATGAACTGCTATGTTTTATGATGACTATTATAAATTTCATTTATAAAACATAAAAGAGAGAATAAAAGAGTTTTGTGAAGTTAATAAGTTATTGATGAAAGATGAACCAAATATCAAATTTAAGAGATTTATACATATAAAATAATGTTTCAAAGCACTAGTCCAAAACTGTTGCTGTTATGGCCATTATCAGTTCTATTAAATGAAGAATGTTGTGCATCAAATATCTACACTAAGTCCTATATCCACTCTATTCTTCCTTTATGAGAGTGGATACATTGTTTTAAATTTAGACAGGTTTCCCGAAAGTGTTTTTGTAGACTTTCCTT
This sequence comes from Lasiurus borealis, assembly GCA_004026805.1. Taxonomy (NCBI): domain Eukaryota; kingdom Metazoa; phylum Chordata; class Mammalia; order Chiroptera; family Vespertilionidae; genus Lasiurus; species Lasiurus borealis. The sequence goes on along the minus strand of PVJN01000316.1, from coordinate 23,540 downwards.
GGGGAGGGAGTGTGCTGGTATAGAAGATGATTAGGGGAGGATAGAAATAAGTCCTTTCCTGCAGGAGGGCTGACAGGTAAAAGATTGAAGTAAGGTCATTAGCAAAGCTAGTTGGGAGGAAAGATGCTTCTAGGCAAGTTTCTGAGATGAATCTCTAAGTGATATCCCCATTTGTACACTGGCATAACAGTTTTCCATTTCAAATGAAATTAAAATATAATGAAGCAAATTTGATGACTGCCAAGTTTGTTAAAATTGGGACTTACATTTACTCATACTTCTCAACTGAGCTGATGCAAAAGTCAGGAGACTATACTATACTCTTGTAGTTTTTATCCCAATTCCAACAGGAAACAAATAAATATCTATGTGTATTTATTTTATTCTATGTGTATTTTAAACCTGTTTTATAAATAAGTTCCTTTTAGAAACTTACCCAATCATTATACACGCACACACACACACACACATACACACACATACACACACACATAAAGGACTAAGCAACCAAATGAATGAACAGCCAAATGATTAGTCGACCAGTTGCTATGACGCACACTGATCACGAGGGGGCAGACCCTCAATGCAGAAGCTACACCCTGGTGGTCAGTATGCTCTGACATCCAACCTTCCCTGGCTGGACCACCTCCTGTGGTCTCTCCCCCCAGGTGGCCAACCTCTTGTAGTCCCTCTCCTTGGCTGCCACGCCCCAAATGACCCTGATTAGGGCTGCTGGCCAACTTCCTGAAGTCCCTCCCCCTGGCCAGCCAAACCTCCTGTGAATACTCCCCCCAGCTGGCGACTTCCATCAGCCCTCATCAGATCCTCCTGCAGCCCCTCCCTCTGGCTGACTAACCATCCACTGCCCCTCTGCCCAGTCAAACTCTCACTGCCTCAATGGTCCTGATCATCAGCCAGGCCAAGGGCCCCCACTGGTGCATGAATTTGTCCACCAGACATCTAATATAGTAATAATTATTTAAGAAATAAATTTTAATGAGTTTCAAACAATTAATTGTGCCCTGTATTCAGCTAGTAAAATGGTTCTACCAAAACAATAAATTATTCTCTTTCTTAGGGCCAACCATTTAATTCTCTCTCTATATAAAAGCCTAAGTGACTGGATGAAGGTGGACTGATTGCTGTAATGCATACTGACCACCAGGGGGCAGATACTCAATGCAGGAGTTGTCCCCTGGTGGTCAGTGAGCTTCCAAAGCCAACTCCCGTGGCTGGCCAACCTTCCATGGTCCCTCCCCATTGCCCTGATCAGGGTAATCAATGAGCCAACCTCCCACAGTCCTTCCCCCCAGCCTAGGCAGCCAACCTCCCATGGTCTCTTCCCCTGGCTGGAAAGACCCTCTGAATGGCCCTGAAAACTGACCAGGTCAAGGGATAGTATTCATGCATGATTTCATGCATTGGATCTCTAGTCCTATAGAATAAAGAGGTAATATGCAAATTGACCCTCACACCCTCATGAGATGGCTGCCTACAATGAGGATGGCAGGGTGTTAGTGAGGGATGATCAAACAACTGAAGAGACGGCTGCATGGAGCAACCAGGACAGCAGGGGGGAATTTAGACCAAGCTGGCAAGAGAGGCAAGTTAGGAGTGACCAAGCCAGCAGGGGAGGGCAGTTGGGAGCAACCATGCCTGCAGGGGAGGACAGTTAGGGGTGACCACACCTGCAGAAGAGGGCAGTTGGGAGAGACCAAACCAGAAAGGGAGCGCAGTTAGGGGTGACTATGCCAGTAGAGGAGGGCAGTTAGGGGAAATCAGGCCAGGAAGGAAGCAGTTAGGCATTGATCAGGCTGGCAGGGGAGTGATTAGGAGTGATGAGGCTGCAGGCAGAAGTGGTTATGGGCAATCAGGCAGTCAGGTAGGTGAGCGTTTGGAGCCAGCAGTCCCAGATTGTGAGAGGGATATCCCAGATTGGAAAGAATGTAGGCTGGGCTAAGGGACACACTCACTTCCTATGCACAAATTTTGTGCACCAGGCTTCTAATACAGTGGTACCTCGAGATATGAGTGCCCTAGCATACGAGATTTTTGAGATACAAGCCATGGAGTGTGCGATTTTTGCTTTGAAATACGAGCAACATTTGAGATAGTAGTAATCGCGAGGATCGACCAGCTGCACACAACCCACCAGTTTACCATGACTTGAGCATCTCATAGTTTCCTATGCCTCAAGGTTATGGAATGAATTAAACTCGTATCTCGAGGTACCACTGTATATATGCAAATTGACTGATGAGCAAATTGTCAGTGAACTACCTGTCACTATGATGCAAACTGTTCACCAGGAGGTAGACACTCAATGTGGGAGCTGTCCCCAACCCACAGGCCCTAGCCAGCCCAGGCAGATGTCAGCAGAGGCCCTCTATTGCCCCACTGGTTGCCCCACAGCGGGAGGCAACCAGTGGCAATGGTGAGGGGCATTGCTGGCAAGCAGGTGGCACCAGGCCAGCCAAGGTGGATACCAGTTGTGACTCCCAATGACCTCACCAGTCCCCCCACAGATTGGCCCTGATTGGTAGCCAGGCCTGGGGACGTAACCACCCATGATTTCATGTACTGGCCCTCTAGTAAGTGTATATTTATAAATGCACATATATATATTCACATATTCATAAATATATACATACTAGAGGCCAGGTGCATGAGATTCATGCACTGGTGGGGGGCATGGCCTATGGTGATCAGTCTGCTCTGGGAGCAGTGCTCATCCTGGTCAGCCAAGGTGCTGTGGACCTACCCTCTGAGGGGCTGTTCATTGGTCCAGTATCTTCCATGTTGCAGGAGCACTAGCCTCTCCAGTAGACCTGGTTGGTGTCTGGCCCATGGACAATAGCACTGAGAGGTGGCAGAGTAAGCCTCAGTCTTAGCAGCAGCCATGAACCTGCCTTCCAGCATCCAGGATCAGCTCTGTGAGCCCATTGTAGGCACTGTACAGCCTGTGGGCATCCAGAGGAGGAGGCAGAAAAAGAGGAGGAGGAGTCTGGGTTAAGGAGGCAATAATCGCAGCCCATGTTCCTGCTGGTCTGCCTGAGGTTTGCAGCAGGAGCAGCCGCTCATCCCAGTCAGCTGAGTGGCACTCACATTATGGCAGTGCACTGACCATCTGAGGCATTTCCTGCACTGAACATCTGCCCCCTGGTGGTCAGTGTGCACCATAATAACTGGTCGACTGGTTGTTCTGGTTGTTCCACCATTCAGTTGCTGGGCTTTTATTATATAGGATATATATGTATAACCTCATAGCTACATATGCAAAGCATAAGTGGAAATAGGGGGTGTGGGGTAAACATTGCTGTGGTTTAGTGCTAAGAAAATCTAAACAAAAAAAATAAAAACAATGAAAAGCACTTTTGAAGCCATTTTCTTTTCGAATATGGATCAGTAAGTAGTTTCATTGTGTTCTTTAAAATGATGGTAACTTTTCAATCAGGTAGAACATTTTTTAAAAAGGACAAATAGTTCAACAAATATTGATTGATTTAATTATGTAATTCATAGTTTGCATGGAATCACTGATTCTTCTAGGAATTGTAGGTTGATATCCTGAGCTTTGGACTTTTGCTCAAAGATATATTTAAATTATAAAACTACCCTAGTGGTGTAAGGTGAGCACACATCAACTACTTTATCAAATGTTATCCTGAATGTATAATAGCAACTTGTATTGAAAAAAATATTGAGGTATCAATACGCAGGAGAGAATGCTTATACACCTAGAAGAGCTTCTAACATAAATTATTACTATGTGCCAGGTTTTAAGGGGACATGCATCTGAATTCTTGGCTCAGTAGTCAAAAATATTGTGACATTCCCTTCCTCTGAATTTGTTTGAAATAGATTTAACCTTTTTTAGTGGATTATTTCTAAAATATGGAAAGGCATAACCCATGGATGGGCACTAATACCTTTATTCACTACATGAGATTTTCAAAGTAATTTTAAAATATTTTATTTGTAAATAAAAATATAGAAAATGTGATTTTTACTTCTTCATATTTTTAATATAATAAATTTTTATTGTTCAGATTATTACATTTGTTTCTCTTCCCCCCCCCCCCTTAGCTCCCTTCCACCTGGCTCCCACCCCTTCCTCTGCCCTTAAGTACCCAACATTGTCCTCATCCATGGGTGTATGATTTTTGTCCAGTCTCTCCCTGCACCCCCCCTCACCCTTTTCTCCCTGAGAATTGTCAGTCCATCCCTTTCTATGCCCCTGATTCTATTATATTCACCAGTTTATTCTGTTCATCAGATTTTTTTACTCACTTGATTTATAGATTCACTTTCTGATAGATATGTATTTATTGTTCATAATTTTTATCTTTACCTTTCTCTTCTTCTTCCTCTTTTTAAAGAGTACCTTTCAGCATTTCATGTAATACTGGTTTGGTGTTGATAAACTCCTTTAGCTTTTTCTTATCTGTGAAGCTCTTTATCTGCCCTTCAATTCTGAATGATAGCTTTGCTATCATCACTTTGAATATTTCTTGCCACTCCCTTCTGGCCTGCATCATTTCTGTTAAGAAATCAGCTGACAATCCTTTGGATGCTCAATTATAGGTAATTAACTGTTTTTCTCTCGCTGCTTTTAACATTCTGCCTTTGTCTTTGCTCTTGGCATTTTAATTATGATGTGTCTTGGTGTGGTCCTCTTTGGATTCCTTTTGTTTGGGGTTCTGTGACCTTCCTAGACTTGTAAGTCCATTTATTTCACCAGGTGGTGGAAGTTTTCAGTCATTATTTCTTCAAATAGGTTTTCAGTATCTTGCTCTCTCTCTTCTTCTGGCACCACCATAATTTTGATATTGGTATGCTTGAAGTTGTCCCAGAGGCTACCTTACACTATCTTTCACATTTTTTGATTTCTTTCTTTTTTTTTTTTTTACCTTTCCAGTGGAATGTTTTTTTGTTTCTTTGTATTTCAAATATTTGACTTGATTCTTGTGTTCTTCTACTCTGCTGTTAGGTTTTTGTATAATATTTTTTTTTTCAGTCAGTGTATGTTTAATTTTTAGTTGGTCCTTTTTCATCTCTAATTGCTCTTTTTTCATCTCCTCTTGGGTCTTGTTAAATTTATCCATCTTTTCTAGGAAATTCTTGAAAAACCTTGTAAACAAGGTTTTGAACTCTTTATCCAGTTGTTTCTTTTCCTCTATTTCTTTTGTTTGTGATTTGTTACTTTGTCTCTGCATTTTCACTGCTTCCCTGAGTTGGTAGAGTAGCTTTGTGTGCTTAGGTATCCTATTTGGCCCAGTAGCTCATCCTCCCCAGTTACCTGAGGTGGACTCTCTTGGTGTACCCCTTTGTGGACTATGTGTATAGTCTTGCTGTAGTTAAGCCTTTAAAAATATATATATATTTTATTGATTTTTTACAGAGAGGAATAGAGAGATAGAGTCAGAAACATCATTGAGAGAGAAACATTGATATGCTGCCTCCTGCACACCTTCTACTGGGGATGTGCCCACAACAAGGTAGGTGCCTTTGACTAGAATTGAACCTGGGACCTTTCAGTCTGTAGGCTGACACTCTGTCCTCTGAGCCAAATCAGTTTTGGCTATAGTTAAATCTTGATTGTTGTTGGTATCACTGGGAGGAATTGACCTCAAAGCCATTTGGTTGTGATTATCAGCTGTGTCTATGCTGGGAGAACTTCTGTGCTGGAGTCAGCCTTATGATATAAGACTTGCAAAATTGCCAAAGCCTCTCTGTTTAGCTTGGATTGGGAGGAGTCTCAGTGCTGAGCAGAGACAGACTTGGCTTCCTATCAGCCCTGCCCTACTTGGCCCCTGGGTCTCAGTGTCCCTTGGTAATTGCTGTAGCCTGTTCTCTGCACATGTACATGCATGCTTCCAGACCTCTGCCTTTTCGGCTCCCCTGTGTGTCCATGTGCTCTGGGGACTGGTATAGTTCAGTGCAGTTGGAAGTAGATTTCAGTGCAGTTGGGAGGTTCTGTCTCCTTCCAATTAGAGAAAGCCAGTGGTATGATCAGCAGTCAGCCCTCTGTGTGCATACTCACGTTTCTGCACCTCCAGATCTCTGCCTTTTCATTGCTCCTCTATGTTTCCGTGCACTCTTCCTTTCTCACAGCAGTCCAGACTCTCCCCATATGAATCTTGCCTGGAACTAGGGTTCAGTGCAGTCAGGTGTTTCCATCTCCGTCCCACTAGAGGAAACTAGCCAGGCACTCCATCGCCCGTCCTCTCCATATGCATGTCTCTCTACCTCAGCTTTTTGCAGCTCCTCTGAGTCTCTGTGGGTCCCTGTCATTCCTTTAGGTGTAGAATTTCCATTCAGCCAGCTTTCCTGTGGTTCTAGATGATGTCCATTCTGTCTTTTAGATGTAGTTTTGAAATTGTTATGAGAGGCAGCAGTTTAGGTGTTTACCTATTCTGCCATCTTGGTTTCTCTTACTTCTTCATGTTCTTTGTCAAAGTCCCAAGATGGGCATACAAATGAAAATTTGGCCCTTACCATTATTCAAATAAGCACATTAATGGCACTCCAATGTATTGAAGGAAAGTTGTCTCAAGCAGGATTCTCTTGAGGTTTTATTCCAGGGTGTGGTCTAACTAAATGGAGCTACAGGGTCACATTCCTTAGCTGAGTTGGTAGGGTCATCTTATTTGTTCAGTCGGGTGACAAAGGAACTAAGTGACATTTTCTCATTTTTTAATTTTATTTTTTTCTCTTTAGACACCTGTTTCATCTGTATGATTGGATACCATTTTTAATATACAAATGTACCTTAAACAGATTTCTGAAGCACATTACTAGGTTTTATAGCAATGAGTAGTCCTCACTTAAAATAAGTTTATAATGTAACAAGAAAAACCAAAATCGAGAAAAAAAAAAAGCTTGCCCTAGTTGGTTTGGCTCAGTGGATAGAGCATCAGCCTGCCAACTGAAGTGTCCTGAGTTTGTTTCTGGTCAAGTGCACATGCCCTGGTTACAGGCTATTCCCATTGTGGGATGTGCAGGAGGCAGCTGATCAATGATTCTCTCTCATCATTGATGTTTCTCTCTCTCTCCTTTCCTCTCTGAAATCAATAGAAACAATTTTTTTTAAAGAGAGAGAAAAAAAATCTTATTTCTCCCTCCTCCATATTAATGCATTGGTTCTCAACCTTTCTAATGCTGTGACCCTTTAGTACAGTTCCTCATGTTGTGGTGACCCCCAACCATAAATTTATTTTCATTGCTATTTCATAACTGTAATTTTGCTACTGTTATGAATTATAATGTAAATATCTGTGTTTTCTGATGGTCTTAGGCAACCCTGCTAGTGGTTCTCAACCATGGGTCCGTTGCTGTAGATCCTAACACCATAGAAACACACAGAAATTTACATTATGACTCATTAACAGTAGCACATTTACAGTTATGAAGTAGCGATGTAAATAATTTTATGGTTGGGGCTCACCACAACATAAGGAACTGTATTAAAGGGTCATGACATTAGAAAGTTTGAGAACCACTATCTGTTGATTTAAAGCTTCTTTGGCCTAGCAAATTTGTTTGAAAACTCTTGCTAAAGAAATTTGCTTAATTTTTTTTTTAATTCAGCCTTTCAAAATTATTCAAATAGTGTGTGTGATTTTCTTCAGTCTCCTTTCTATAAGGTGCAGCACTAGGGTTTCTCGAGCACATCTGGCAGACAAGGAGTAGTCCTTAACTCAAAGACTAATTACAGAATTCCATAAGAGTCACTTCAGGTCTCAGCCTTACTCTCTCCATTTGTCAGATGTCGGATGGCTGAGCTGGCTGCTATCTGAAGGCTCCTCTGGGGCCAGGTTTGGGTGATTTCAGATACTCTTCACTTCTGTGACAGATCTGAGAGGGGAGAGAGCCAACGTGGATTGTTTGCTGTCTAATTAAGTTTGTTCTGTGGGAAGACAGATTCTTAATAAACATTTTAGAAGTGCATTCTAGGATATCAGACAAGTATTTGATTGATACATTGGTGTTCAATGTTAATTTATCTATATTTAGAATGTCAGAATATCAATACATCTATTAAAGTGTTAATGCAATGAATTAAATTTGAGTTTTTTTTTAAATAATGTACTCTTTATATTAAGGATAAAACCATATTCCTGTCAAATATTATTGTGAACTATTCCCAAGCCAGGGTGAAACGGCTGGTGTAGAGATCTAAACATTTCAGTTAATTGATTCTTCCCAACACAGCAGTTTATTCCATAGCAATGCATAATATGTACTGATCTATGACTTCTACCTACTAGTTAATGTCTTCGTCATATGCATCTCATGTTTTTGATTACTAGATCATTTGCAATGTCAACTTATTTAATTACTTTTTGTATTAGTTTTACCTTCTGTTTTGCAGTGAGAAGAAATATGTGAAAATGGTAACAGTATGCCAGTATCTTCCTATGGAGTCCCACTTCAATTTGAGTTTTTGTTTGCATGTGTTTGATCTTATGTTCAGCCACAATTGGCAAATTTTCTCTCATAATAATGGTTTCCCTCACTCATTTTGATCTCTTCATTATCTGTTTCATAAAATAGATATACCAACGAGGAGGATAATCTTAAAAATGAATGGTTTCCCCAGTTTTCTTTTTATGCCTGTCACCTCTTCCCTTATCATCTGTAACAACCCCTAAGTTAATAATTCTTAAGTCTTATTTTTCATTAAAATCATCTGGGGTGCTTGTTTAAAGGACTTATTTCTGGGCCTCATTCAAAATCTTCCAATTTAATATGATCTAAATTATAATCTGGGAATCTGAAATAAACTCCTCTTAGCAAAAGATACATCTGGGAAATGGGAGGTGTAAGTAAATGGAGAATTATTTTGAACCTTAAGAAATGAGATTGGTTTCTAGGCTACAAGGATGGTCTGGCAGGACACCTCCCAGTACCACTGTGTTTGACATTAGTTTTTATTTGCCTGAGAAAAGTACATAAAGGATATCCCAGGGTGGGAAGGGAAGGAAACACGATCTATTGCTAGCTAGAAGCAAATTACTTCTTTCAAGAAAGCAGAAGTCCTGTGTTTTTTGTTTGTTTGTTTGTTTGTATTTACTTGTAGTTTTACACTAAGCCAAAAGCTATGGAATATATACAGAGACTAAAAATAAGGAAAAAATATACCAGACTGTGTTAAGGACTTTTAACTTTCTGTTTTACCCTATTGCAAAATTATATAAACTAGCATAAATCATTTCAACTTTTTGAACTTTCATTTCAAAACTTATTTCAAAATGCCTTTCAACTTTTACATACTGAATTTGGAAGTAAGAGAGATTAGTTACTGTAATTTATTTTCTCTTTATTGTTTAGAATCAGAATATCTAGTGTTATAAGAATTATGATATGTTGCCAGAGGAAAGGATGACTACCCATTGCTAATTTTATAAGTTTCCTACATATAGCTTATTAATATATTCATGATTTCCTTTTTGTGAACAGCTATTTTCATTTTCACAAGCTTTCATTTTTTTAAAAAGTCTACTTATCTGAAAGTTTCTTGAGCTTATATGACCCCATAATATAATATGCAATGGAGTTCAGTATTGAGGTGATAATATTCAGATACTAAAGTTAGTGAAATTTAGATCTATTAAACATTAACGTTGTTTTAATAGGCAAGTTGAGATTATATAACCAAAACAGCAAAGCTCAAAGAGAAAATTTTAAGCTTCTCAGAAAACAGCGCTGATTGCAGCCATAATCAGAGATTCATGGCTAATAGCATACACTCTATAGTCATCAACCTTCAATGCAGGATTTTTCCCTCTCATCCCCCTCTATAATAAAAGCTTAATATGCAAATCGACTGAATGACAGAACCACCAGTGGAATGACAGATCGCTATGATGCGCACTGACCACCAAGAGGCAGATGCTCAATGCAGGAGCTACCCCCTGGTGGTCAATTTGCTCCCACAGGGGGAGTGCTGCTCAGCCAGAAGCCAGGCCCATGGTTGGTAAGCACAGTGGCAGTGGCAGGAGCCTCTCCCACCTCCTCAGCAGTGCTAAGGAGCAGTGAGCTAAGTAGTAAGGAGTAGCCAGCAGGTGGGTGTTAAGGAGCGAGGAGTCCCAGACTGAGAGGGGACACAGGCCAGACTGAGGACCTCCTTCACCCTGCCAGTGCAAAGTTTCATGCACCAAGTCTCTAGTATATAAAAAAGCCTAATATGCTAAGTGGCTGGTCAGCAGTTCAACCAATCAAACCTTAATATGTTAATGATTTACTAAACTGTAATATGTTGATGATATACTAAGTTGCAATGATGTGCACTGACCACCAGGGGGAAGATGCTCTGACTGGTAAATTACCTTGCTTCTGGAGCCTGACACCATTGGGACTGAGCTGGATGGTCCAGACATGCCCTGGAACCCTCCCACTGGCCAACATCCAATATTCCTCTTCAGCCCTGCAGAGAGTTGGTGTGAGCCTGATCCCACAGGCCAGGCCAAGGGACCCCACTGGCGCACAAATTCATGCACTAGGCCTCTAGTCTGTTCATAAGTACCATTACAACAATTATTTATTTATTTTTTTACCCTGGTAAGCATTTGATACTTTATTAGATTTTTTTTTTTTTAAATGGAAGAGGGGGTAGGATCAGTACTTGAAACTGTGGGTTTTTGGTATATCACCATTACTTTTAAGGGGTCATAATCACAGATATTCAACAGAAACTGTACTGTAATGGGAAAAAAACAAACATATACTATTGCTGCTTTTGTTTTTCAGAGCTAGACTTCCTAAAATAATCTAACAGAATGTCAAAATATGCTTGTTCTGTAGAGACAACATAATACATTTACTGTCAAGGGCCTTCCTGCAAAATGAAGAGAAGAAGACATGTTTTCTCAAAGTCCAGCAACCTGAAATGGCACAGATGGGAAAGGGCATCCAAAGTTGATTGTTTTGCTTGCATCTTAAAGTTTCTTGGAAGCTCATTCTGAATGAGATAATGAAGGGGATTATGTGTAACACTTGAAACTATCTTCCTTAGTTTCAGTTAGTTGTATAACATGAATTGATTCTCTTAGGAAAAGCCAAAGCATACTTAAAAGTAGTGATCTGGCATGTGAAATTTAAAACAGGTGTTAATTCTTATTATAAATAAGAGGAAACATTTAATTATAATGATATTGAAATCTAAAATATATTATTGCTAACCAACCATATTATTTTTATGGCCTCCTGCAAATATATATTAGAGGTCCGGTGCATGAAATTCTTACATGGTTAGGATCCCTAGGCCTGGCCAGTGATCAAGGCCGATTGGGGCCTTCCCACTGCCATCCAGGGCCGCCCTTCCTTCGCTGCAGGCCATGGACCAGAGCCTTTTTTTCATTTTGTGCTGCCTCCTGGTGGTCAGTGCACATAATATTAAGGGATCAAATTCCTGGTCCTCCAGGAGGACACTTTGCATATTAGTTCTTTATATATATAGATAGAGTCCTCTATTAAAATATTTGGAAATCTATATAATGAACAAGTATAAAATAAAAATGAAATTGGTGAAAGTTTAGATATATCTTCTAATGAATATAAGTTAAGATATATTATTTACTAATCTTCAATAGTTAAATTTAAAAATCTCAATGGGGGAAAAAAGAGGACATCTGTAATACTTTAAACAATGAAGATAAAATTTTAAATACCTCTATATAAAAATTTCAAACAAATAGCTAATGATCTCCAAATAAGTATGCTAGATTCCCTTAATATTTTATGATTGTTTTAAATTACCTTACTATATTAATGATACCACCTTATAAATGGAAAAATACATATTTGTGGGAAAATTATATAAATGTATAATATACAATTATTAATATTATTCTGATAGGGTACAATTAAAACTATAAGTGATGGATACTCATCAACAGAATAATAGAAATGGCAGAAATAGATGAGTATAATTTCTAGTACTTTGTTTTATTTCTAATAGAAATTTATACGGCATTTTAAAGATATGTATGTAAATTTATATGCATTGAATAAACATGTTCATATAATTATCTATACATTATACTTGAATGTACTTTACATCTAATATTGATATCACATTTTTTGCTTTTGATGTTTTTACAGAGAAAGTTGATGCTCTTTCTGTACAACTATGATGGTAAACAGTATTCTCATGTAAAGGAAAATTGTTTGAGTCTTTATATTAAGAAAAGTTTTTTTAAAAATATATATATTTTATTGAATTTTTACAGAGAGGAATGGAGAGAAATAGTTAGACACATCGATGAGAGAGAAACATCAATCAGCTGCCTCCTGCACACCTCCCACTGGGGATATGCCTGCAACCAAGGTATGTGCCCTTGACCAGAATCAAACCTGGGACCTTTCAGTGGGCAGGCTGATGCTCTATCCACTGAGCCAAACAGATTTCAGCAAGAAAAGTTTTGCTCAAATGATAATTCCCAATGTATTTTATTAAAGAGATGAGATTAAATGTTAATAATCAAATATAAAAACAGACTACTATCCAAAAGATTCAGAATAACATAATCCAGGTGTGTGTTTTTTTAATTTGTCACTTATTTTAAATTTTTCTATTATTTTTGCCATAGAAATCTGTCATTCATTTCTTATTGACAGACAATTGAGCAAAATGTGGTATATCTGTAAAATTTCAATCACATATGCATCCCATGAACACCTTTTGTGAAAATAATAACTTTATTAATCACACAGCAAAATAGATTTATTTTATATAATATATGAAATGAAATTTTTAACTTTTATAGATTCTAGGTAAAGCAGTTTCCAAAATAGCCTTCAAGTCTATTTTTTAGTCACTGATTTTCAAAATTGTCTAACAGTAATACGTTTTCAAATTCGGAAGTTTTATAAAATGTACATTGTTGAAGCACAAAGCATATGTGAATATCTAGCATCTTTAATTCTAGATATTGAAGAATAATTCAATAAGATTTCCAGTTAAGGGAATAAAGTTTTATCTACTTTTGAAAGATAAGGTATATTTACATTTTTTTCTTTGGTATTTGATAGTTTATGAGATTTCCCAAATGCTTATTGTTAATCAGCATATTAAAAAAAGTGAAAATTTAAGAGCTAAGAGGTTTTTCATTGCTATACTGTTGTATTGAGAAGTTAACAATTTGTTCATTGCAAGCCCCACCCAAAGCACTATTCCAGATAACATTTATTGATCATGCACAAGGTAGATGAGGGTACAAAGACAAAGTCAAAAGTTTGTTTTTCATGTTTAGAGACTTGCAATTGTTAGAAACTTTTTGTATAAGTCAGATATATCTTATCATTTTTCCTAGTTTTGAAAATAACTTCCATGCCCATTTTATCTATAAATGAAATTATTACATTAAATCTTCCCTTGGAACTTTTTAAACTTTAATTTTATGAGTTTATTTGATAGTCCTACAGAATTTTCTTAACTATTTATTTAAAAACATTTTATTATCTGAAAATGTCCTAATTTTTCAATATTATCAAATTGATAAATTTGAATGCATGAGACTCAACACAATTCTCAGATATCTTCTGCCAAAACTACAATGGAATTTTCTAACTTTTCAAGGTCCAGAATAATTATTCATGTAAGCCTTACATTGATTTATAATTTTCAGTACCTCTATCATATTGTTACACATCAACAAGAGATATTCCAGATGGTTTTATTTCCCATAAATCTTCTGTTCTATAATTGTAATATTCTATTAAATATAAATATAACATTTATACATTAAATTTCATCTTGTTCTTCTCCACTGTGCCTAGCCAGTCTATTTTTTTAAGTTTGTTTCATTTTTTATTAATTATTGTCAATCTCACACCAGCTTTAAGTTATCTAAAAATTTGATAAACTTGTTTTGTCTTCATTCTAATTATTTTTTATTATTTCTAAATTTTATTTTTCAATTACATTTTACCTTCAATATTATTTTGTATTTATTTCAGGTATGATATAATGGTTAGACAGTCATATACTTTACAAGTAAATCCTCCCTGCCCCCAATATTTCAAGTACCTGGCACCATAAACAGTTTTTATAACATTACTAGAAGCCTGGTGCATGAAATTTTGTGCATGAGGGTTGGGGGTATATGTCAGCCCAGCCTGCTCCTTCTCCAGTCTGGGACCTCTTAAGGGATGTCCGGCTAACCTTTTAGGCCCAATCAAGGTAGGGATCATCCCTCTCACAATCCAGAACTGCTGGCTCCCAACTGCTCACCTGCCTGCCTTCCTGATTGCCCCTAACTGCTTCTGCCTATCATCTTTATCACCCCCTACCCACTGCCCTGGCAGCCTGATTAATGCCTAACTGCTCTCCTGCCAGCCTGCTTTCCCCTAACTACCCTACCGTGTGGGCCTGGTCACTCCTAACTTCCCTCCTCTGCTGGTCTGGTCACCCCTAAAAGCCCTCCCTGCAGGCCTAGTCATCCTTAACTGCCCTTCCCTATAGGCCTGGTCCCTCCCAACTGCCCTCCCCTGCTGGCCTGATTGCCCACAACTGACCTCCCTTGCAGGCATGATCCCTGTCAACTGACCTCCCCTGCTGGCCAACTTTTGATGGCCATCTTGTGTCCACATGGGGGCAGGATCTTTTGACCACATGGAGGCAGTCATCTTGTGTGTTGGAATGATGGTCAATCTGCATATTCCTCTTTTATTAGATAGGATAGAGGCCTGCTGGTTTTATCTGAAGGGTGTCCTGGATCAGGGTGGGTGTTCCTTTGGGTCATGGAGTGGCCTGGATAAGGGGCCTGTGGTGTTTTGCAGGCTGGCCATGCCTCCTGGTGACCCAAGCAGAGACCCTGGTATCTGGGATTTATTTATCTTCTACAATTGGAACTCTGTACCCTGGAGCAGAGCCAAGCCTGCTGCTTGCACAGCCATTGAAACTTTGTTGCCTTAAATGGAGGCCTCCTCACCACCCAGTCTTTGTGGAAAGCTTGGCTTCCTCTATCACCAGGGGCAACCTAAGCCTGTCTCCTGCTATCTCTGTGGCCAAAGCCATCTCGGTTGGGTTAAATTGCATGCACACTCTGTTCAGCTGGTGCATGTGGCTGGTGGGCATGGCTTGTGGGTGTAGTGGAGGTATGGTCAATTTGAATATTACTCTTTTATTAGATAGGATTTATCTAATAATAGGATAATATGCAAATTGGTCAGGACACTATCACATAACAACTGATCAGCAGGCTGCATCTCTGCCCTCTATGCTAGCCTGGAGACATGAGGCTCATGTCCCTGACCTTGACAATGGGTCCCAGGACCCAGGAAGTGAGGGTCTAGTCCCCACATCTCTGCCCCCTGTGCAGCCTGAAGAATGAAGCTTGCATCCCGGACTCTGGCAATGTGCCCCAGGATATGAGGCTTGCGTCCCTGCCCCCTGCGCTGGCGCAGAGACATTAGGATTACATCCCTTACCCTGGCAATGGGTCCCAGGATGTGAGGCTCGCATTTCTACCTTGGCAACAGGCCTGGGACGTGAGGCTCACATCCCTGCCCTCAGTAATGGGCTTGGGATGTGAGACGCACATTTTTGCCCCCTATGCCAGCCCGGGGACTTGAGGCTCATGTCCTTATCCCCCTGCATTGTCTCAGGGGTCCACAGGCATGCAGAGAGGTCGCTTTGCTGTGGACCTATCCAGTGGTCTGCAGATGTGCAAAGGGCCTCAGACCTCTGCCATGGCCTGGCCCCGAGGTCTAATATTGTCTCCCACTGTTCCAACCTACTTCTTTAGGGAAATCTATGGAGGAACCCTGGATGGGTAGGAGGGGACTACCTCTTTGGGGTGCTTTATTGTGAAGATCCCACACTGTGACAGGAACACAGGCCAGGCTGGGGGGACGCCCTTCCTCCCAGCCCTAAGTGCACAAAGTTCAACACGAGGCCACTAGTTTACTATATAATTTCTTGAGTATATGTTTTAACAAGTATCAAAGAATTCTTGTATCTTTTGGCCCAATGCTTCACAATCCATTACTGAGTATTTCTAGGAATTGGTGAACTCATGAGCATGTCCCAACCCTGCCAACATTCCTTTACCTAGTTCACTATTGAGTATAGCTTTCTCCCTCTCTTTAAATAATTTATAAGATTCATTCTATTACTGATTACTAAAGACAGTATTTTAGGCCAGAGCATTAAACCCCAGTTTGTTAGGCTTTCCTCATTGGATACTTTTCCACTCAAATTTGTATATGAAAAAGACAACCTAGGTTTCAGATTCTTAAAAGCTTTCTTGAAAAGAAGGGAACCTGAGCAATAGGGAGTTTACATGAAAGTAAAGCTATCATTGCTCATCTCTGAAGTTTAGAATTCCATTTTTATTTATTTTCTACAGTTTCTCTTATTGCTCTGCTTCCCCACTTTCCTGCTGACTAAGGGCGCCTGAGGCAATCAGCTTTCTATTCTCCAGGAGCCTTAGAGCCTGTTACACATTCTCTCCTAGGGCTTCTGCTGCTCTAGATTTTCTTTTTTCAGGTAAAATGCTGTTCCACTATTTAAAAAAATCCCCAGTGATAGCTTCATGGTTTTGTTGTAATACTATTTTTTTTCCACTCAAGGATCTGAATGTGCTTCTGAAATAGTTGTAGAGCTAGTGTTTTCTGTTGCTATTTTAAATCACATTATTTCTACATGTCTAATTAGGTTCCGCTTGTCTATATAACTGATCAGTCATAGGTTGCCACATTAAGCAGGCAGAGCACTGTTTCAAGCTTGCAATAATTAGTATAGCTATTACCAGTATATTATTTCCTTATAACATTTTTGCCTCCTATATTGTTGCAAATATTCAAACTTTGCTTATTAGAGATTAAAAAATGAAACCTCTAACCCGATTACTATTTAGCTTTTCAGAATGGGTTGGATTGGGAAGTTGATGACTGGGCTAAATCTTGTTGGATCACATTTAATTTTCTATCAGGCCTTTTCTGTTAGTATTTCCTAAATACATTTAAAGCATAAAAAACATAGTCAAGAATTAAAATAAATTTGTATTTATAACTTCTAATTGTAAATTATCTTTCTTAAAAATGCCATGATGCAGCAAAAGTAAACATACTCTGTAATGGATCTCTTGCAGCTGCACCACATTTTATAAATAAAAATTATCATAGATAAGAACAAATGGAAAAACCCTCATCAACTGCATTTTCATAATCAGTATTTTTATAGTATGTACATGTAAATCAGAAATTACTTTCAATGATGTCATATGGAAATTAGATCCTCTATAAAATGGTCTTAAAATAAAAGAAGGTTACTATATTTTATCAAGTATAATTCTAACTGCTGAACATCAGAAAAAATCTCAAGCACAGAATAAAATGTCATGCAGATGAACACACTAAATGTTATCTTACGTTGTTAGTCTTCTTCTGTTGTTTTGTAATATAATATTCTTCTGTCAGGATATGGTGTATGATATACACCTTCCAAAAGATAAAAAAACAGATCACTTAAGTATCTTAAACTGTAATCTGTAACAGGTTTAAAACTAAATGTTCTTTATTAATAATTATCATTTTAATATCATAAATAATTTTTATTTTAGGTGAAAATAATCAAACATAAGCTATATATATATATATAAAAGGCTAAGTGACTGATCCTACATCCATCTGACCATCCAACCAACTAACTGCACACTGTGACACACATTGGCAATTAAAAAAAAATGTTGACTCATGCATGCACAATACATTTAGAGCTCTTGCTGGTGCAATCGCACATGTGTGTTTCAATCTGTCATTGTCAATCGTGAATTTGATTGGCACCTATTATAGAGAAAGAGTGAATAGCAATATTAAAATATTTCTTCTCATTTATTTCCTTACTTTTTAAAAAAATCTTTATTATTTAGATTACCACATTTGTTTCTCTTTTTTTCCCCTTCTTAGCTTCCTTCCACCCAGCTCCTACCTCTCCCTCTACCGTTACCTCCCACCCATTGACCTCATCCAAAGGTGTATAATTTTTGTCCAGTCTCTCCCTGTACACCACTTACCCCTTTCCCCCTGAGAATTATCAGTCCACTCCCTTTCTGTGCTCCTGATTCTATTATATTCTCCAGTTTATTCTGGTGATCAAATTTTTAATTCACTTGATTTTTATATTCACTTGTTGATAGATATGTATTTGTTGTTCATAATTTTTATCTTTACTCTTTTCTTCTTCCTCTTCTTAACGAGTACCCTTCAGCATTTCATATAGTCCTGGTTTGGTGGTGATGAATTCCTTTAGCTTTTTCTTATCTGTGAAGCTCTCTATCTGCCCTTCAATTCTGAATGATAACTTTGCTGGATAGAGTATTCTTGATTGTAGGTTCTTGCTATCCATCACGGTGAATACTTCTTGCCACTCCTGTCTGGCCTGCATCATTTCTGTTGAGAAACGAGCTGACAATTGTATGGGTGTTCCCTTGTAGGTAATGAACTGTTTTCTCTTACTGCTTTTAATATTCTCTTTGTCTTTTGCTCTTGGTATTTTAATTATGATGTGTCTTGGTGTAGTCCTCTTGGGATTCCTTTTATATGGGGTTTTGTGTGCTTCCTGGACTTGTAAGTCTATTTCTTTTACCAGATGTGGGAAGTTTTCAGTCATTATTTCTTCAAATAGGTTTTTCGGATCTTACTCTCTCTCTTCTTCTGGCACCCACATGATTCTGATGTTGGTATGCTTAAAGCTGTTCCAGAGGCTCCTTACACTATCTTTCACATTTTTGGATTATTTTTTCTTCTTGCTTTTCCAGTTGAGTGTTTTCTGGTTCTTTATATTTAAGATTTTTTACTAGATTCTTGCCTTCTTCTAGTCTGTTGTTAGGTCTGTGTATAATATTTTTTATTTCAGTCAGTGTGTGTTTAATTTCTAGTTGGTCCATTATCATCTTTAGTTGGTTCTTTTCCATCTGTAGTTGGTCCTTTTTCATCTCCTCTTGGGTCTAAATATATCCATCTTTTCTAGGATATTCTTGAAAAACCTTATAACTGTGGTTTTGAACTCTATATCCAGTCATTTGTTTTCCTCCATTTCTTTTGTTTGTGATCTCTTCCTTTGTCTCCACATTTTCATTATGCCAGGAGAACTTCTGTGTTGCATTCAGCCTTACGATACAAGACTTGAAAAACTGCAAAAGCCCTTCCGTTGAGCTTGCGATGGATGGAGTCTCAGGGCTTAATGGACTGCCTTGCCTTCCAGTTGGTCCCGCCCTCCATGGACCCTCAGTCTCATGTGACTGGGTAATCACTGGAGTGGTCCCTGTGTGTGCGCACAAGCTCTCATAGTGCCTCTAGACCGCTGCCTTCCCAGCTCCCCTGCACTCCAGGACCATATGAGTCTGGGTCCCTAGTGTTTCACCTGAAACTGGGGTTTAGTGGAGTTAGAAGTGGCACAGTTGGGAGGCTCTGTCTCCCACCCACTTTTGAAAGCCAGTGTCACAATCAGCAGTTGGTCTTCTGCACACAGTGCTGTGCATGCCTCCAGACTTCTGCCCTTTCGCAACTCCTCTAAATTTCCTTGCACTTCTCCTTTTTCACAGTTCAAACTCCCCCTCATATGAGTTTTAGCTGGACCTGGGGTTTTTTGTCATAGGATAAGGGGTTCAATGCAATTGGGAGTCTTCGTCTCCCTCCCACCAGAGTAAGTCAGCCAAGTACTCTGGCACCTATTCTCTACACATGTCCATCTCCATACCTCAGCTTTTTGCAACTCCTCTGGGTCTCTGTGAGTCCCTCTCTTTCCTTCTAGTTGTAGAATTTCCACTCAGCCAGCTTTCCTGTGGTTCTGGATGTTATCTGTTCTGTCTTTTAGTTGTAGTTTTGAAATTGTTGTGTGAGGCATCAGTGTAGGTGTTTACCTATGCCGCCATCTTGGATTCTCCCTAATTTCCTTTCAATGTGCATAAATCTGTGCACCAGGCCACTAGTAAATAATAATGTAGAATATTAACATGTCAAATATTAAATTATTTATTTACAAATAATCCTATTCTATTTTTAACATTATAGAACTAAAGCTTGGAACTTTTGCACTTCTAAAATTCTATTTAGAAGTTAGTGAGAGCTATCCTCTAATTTAATTGTGTTCCTAAGTATAATCTGATATTTAAGCTTTATTTTGGTTGGGCAACTTTAATTATGTGATACTTAGGTGATGGTTGAATGCACAGGATTGTGCATTTCATTATGCACAGACTCTTGTATCTATCCTTCAGAATGTTGTTAATAGTCACAATTGAAATCTTGGCAGGTTCTGAATGGTGAAGGGGTGGAAGTAATGGTAAGATTGGGCCCACAGCGCCTGTTAACCTCTTTGGGAGTTCACCCTGCCTAAATATTTGACTGATTAAGGAATGCCTTTGTCTCTAAAAGTAATATGGATCTCAAGGTGCTGACAGATATCTTATATTGCAAGGAAGAGCAGCCTAATAAGGGAGCTTTGGTGAGCAATAGCGATACTGAAAAGGAAATGGAAGGAGAAGCAAATTATTATAACCAATAAATCACTGGGTATATTTAAAGTTCTATAGATAACTGTGTAGTTTCTAAAAGATTTTAGATGCGATATATATATATATATATATATATGTATATATATATATATATATATCATACAATCTACTTCACTCCTGTCTCTCCCTTATATTTTATTTCAAATGAGAAAATAATTGCCTGTAATAAGCTAGTTATTACAGTTAAGCACAGGTTTACATAGTATCACTTTATTAATGGTAACTTCTTCAGTGGCTCTTGCTTTTCTTTCTGCTAGATTTACAGTGGTTCTCAACCTTTTTTAATGCTGTGACCTTTTAATACAGTTCCTCATGTTGTGGTGACACCCGATCATAAACTTATTTTAGTTGCTACATCATAACTGTAATTTTGCTACTGTTATGAATCATAATATAAATATCTGTGTTTTCTGATGGTCTTAGGCTCTACAGCAGTGGTTCTCAACTTGTGGGTCACGACCCACAGGTTGGAAACTGCTAGCAAGGTCGCCTAAGACCATCGGAAAACAGATATTTACATTATGATTCATTAACAGTTCAATGTATACTTGGAATGGGAACAGGGTGTGTCCTTGGAAGAGATAATAAATATTTGAGTTGGGTTGAAATGACCAGAAGACTTTGGACATCTCACAAGGGAAGAGACATCCCATTTGAATATAAGCAAAGTCACTTAGGTGGTAATATATTCACATTAAAGAAAAGAGTTTTGGCCACATTGAGGGAAAGGAGAAGGAACAAGGGTGACATGTTGAGGAGATTGTATAATTTCTGAGAAATAAAGGAATGCCCACAAATAGTTTCTGAACAAGAGAGAATAGGTTTGGAAGAAGAGAGATCTGATGAGTCAGAGCAGTGGGATATAAAAGAAAAACTAAGTCATTATATTAATACAAAGAAAATATTTGACATATTGAAGAGAAAACAGAAACAATAGAAATGGTGAGAGGGAGATACAGTTAAAGAACTTTATAACATTGATGAGACATAAGAAATGATGACATGTAAACAAAAATGAGCAGATAAAAATAAATTAAAAAATGGGAATTTGACTTACATTTCCAGGGCAATAGAGCTAATAGCAGAAAAGGCATTAATTGAGAAGGGACAGGTTTGGAAGAGAAGACATTTTCTTCTACTTGTAGCATCTTGGTTGAGGTATTAATGAAGTATCCTGTAGTTATCAAAGAGGGGCTGGATTTTCACATGGATTCCTAATAATTTATTTTACAAGTAAATATTTTTCTCTATTATGTGATAGGCATTATGCTAAGATATGTGGAAATCATTACTAATGACACATAATCTTCTCTATTATTGATATAATGTTTAGATATATTCACCTAAACAGACAGTTATACTTAAGTGTGTGTAAGTCAGGATGTGGAAATTCAGAGTTCAATGAAAACAGGTTTGGGGAAGCTCAGTCTTGGCCCATCAAAGAACATACTCTAGCAATAAATTCTAGGCAACTCACTGGTAAGAATTCGTAAGAGTCAACCAGACAGAGCAGGAAGGGTAAAAGGAAGCAAAAAAGGGGGAAAGGGAGAGTAGTGTCTATATTAGTTATTCAACAAATAACTTGTCAAAGTTTGGGGGAATCATTGACCTCTCACAACAACTAGGTGTTTAGATAGATAAGTCTTAAGTTTTGATAATATTATTAAGGAAATAATTGTGAAAAATAAAAAAGAACTTAGGGTAGTTAAATACTATAGAAATATATACATAAGGTATAAGAAATAGGGGGAGGAAAAGCAAAAGTAAAGGCAGGGAGAGAGAAGTAGCCAAAGTAAATTACCAACTACTTTTCATGAAAAAGATACTGGTTTACCTACTACCAGTGTACCATTTTACAAAGACAGAACCTTACCTGAGAATGTGCACTGCCACTGGCACTTAAGATAATATTAATACTCTTAAATAAAATGTCTCTGGAATAAAGGGATGTGTACTGTGGCATGGAGATAAAGAGGCTCAAACTGTTTTGTAAAAAAATGGAGAACAGTGAGAGTACATGAATATTTTGTAAGTGTTGGTAATAAAAGTAAGAATGAAAAAAATCTGCAAATGCTAATGAATAGATATTCAACATCATTAATCATTAGGAAACTAAAATCACAGTGACATATTTCATGTCCATTAGGATGACTATTTAAAAAACAAAAGAGGAGAAAATAACAAGCAATTGATGAGAATGTAGTAAAACAGGAGTGTTTTTGCTTTGATGATAGGATTGTAAAATGCTTTTCCATAGTTACTATGAAAAACAGTATAACGTCTCCTCAAAAAATTATAGTAAAAATTGCCATATGAACCAATAATTCTATTCTGGGGTATACACACAAATTGATTCAAAATAGGACTCAAATAAATATTTATACATCCATTCTTCATAATGGCCTTATTCACAATAACAAAAAATAAATTGGAAACAAGCCAAATATCTAATAGATTAGCAAACAAAATGTTATACACGTTACACACACACACACACACACACACACACACACACACACACACTGAGTGGCCAGATTATTATGATCTCTGAACACATAATAATCTGGCCACTCAGTATATCTCCTATATAACAAAAGGTTAATATGCAAATTGTCCCCTCAACCAGGAGTTCAACCAGAAGGCAGGCTGTCCAATTGTCCATGTTCCCTCCCTCTGGCCAGGCTGGTCAGACTCCACAAATGTACGAAGTCATGCATCGGGCCTATAAAAAGATACACACACACACACAGACAGACACACACACACATACATATACACATACAAACTGAGTGGCCAGATTATTATGCATTCAGAGATCATAATATTCTAGCCACTCAGTGTATATATATATATGCAATGATATATTATTCAGTGTTCGAATAATGAAATTCTGATACATTCTACAACATTAATAAAACTTAAAGACATTCTGCTAAGTGAAATAATCCAGGACAAATGTTATAAGGTTTCACTTACATGAGGTGTTTAGAATAGTCCAATTCATAGAGACAGAAA